>JAAXYV010001141.1:0-10083 GCA_036851875.1 Novacerus sp. FZ-2019
TCAAAATGGATTGAATCCGATTGAATTGTATTTGGACACATTTACTGCTTCCATATATTTCAACCTTGAATTGAAATTGAGTAAATCGAAGTAAATCTACACGAGACCTTAGTATAGCACTACCATCATGTTACATTATATTAAACATTAATAGCCATAGCCAAACTGGATTTGTTTAGATACGAAGAAATAGTTGCCAGTCAACATCCGACATAGATTGCAGCATTACGTACTGAATCACGTTCAACGAAATGCTGACTCCGCTGACTCCGAGTATTCCCACAGTTGACTGGGAAAACGAGCAGTCGTTCCGTTCGTTGAGTTTTATTTTATTGGATTGGATTGATAATATGGACGTAAAAGTTGAACGTTACAGCCAAAGTTATAACAGTTTGAATTTTCGAAACTATAGTAAGTGAAGTTAGTTATTCATAAAATTGTAGGAATGCACGTAGCAACATTTATTACAGTACTTACTAAATACACACGAAGCGCTTTCCCCACGAACGCAAACACACATTGGTTTTAAGTAAACCTAAAGTTACTTGAATAAATAGAATATTTAAAGGGATTCATCCTATGGAACCAACTAAGTGTTGGTATTATACGAGTAAGCATTTAACTCTTCCTTCCACCACCGTATACTCAGGGATACCTTACACACATACCCATACACTAATATTGGGCTTTCAAAAACGTCCGGTATTTGCCTTGCGCGTCACATTTTACTTTATTCCCTTCCAAAACCAATTGCAGCTTTTAATGCCATGGCATGTTTCTGTAATTTGATGTAGTTTAAAGATCTCTGTAAGCTCCTTGACACATACAATTAAGGAAGAAATGGGAGTTTTATTCTATTTTCTTCCTCTGCACAATGTTCCATGAGCATCATGAATGCTTAAGTGCTCATTTAAAGAATGCCCGGAATTTGCTACTTGTTACTATATCACAGCAAAGCAACACTTGAGCTGTTTCGTAAGCAACCTGTTGAAATCTTGGCACATTGACAACACTCTATTGGTCTAGCTAAACCTGTGAATACACTATAGCATAGGTAGGTATGTGTTTATGTCTAGTTGGAGATGGCTGGGCTCGAGTCCCAGTTCGATTTTCCATTACGTATACAGATAGTTCTCAAGTTCTTCAGCCGAGTTTATATAAGACAGGTACAGTTTGTTTCGTTACACACAAAGATGCAAGATTCGTTATCCGGGCACGGTAGGAATTGTTATATACTGGTATCAGGGAAACTTCCCAAAAGACAAATTGAGTCTAGTAACATTGATACCTTTGGTCAGCTGAAATCTGGGAAAATAACAACATGTCGGAATTTGACTCGTCACTCAAGCTAGAAACTGGTCGGATAAAAACACACACTATAGAATGTGAAAACTTGCACAGTTTTAGTGGTAAATATGAAAGAATACAATACAGACTACCACTGAAGTGTAATAAATCAAATAAACATGTAGTGATTCCGATTCCGCTGTAAAATCTTGCCACACTAACACTTGACTACTTGCCTCTAAGATCCGTAGTTGTTTTATGTGACTAGTTTTTTTAAAAACTATACGTGTATTGCTGTACCAGTTTATCCTACCCGACTACAAGTCTCTGGTGACCATTTGTCTTTTATGACGAGGTTGCCCTCGACTAGTTTGATGTTTTATGTGAGACATCGTCATCTAACCTTTGCTATCTATTTATAGGCTAAGAAAATGACAAAGAAGTTAGAATAATTGTGTAAATTAAGAACTTATCGTGAGGGTGTGTAAACAAACAAGGAGCATTACATAGTACAGTGTAAACATAAAGAAGGGAAAGGATGATAAGTTTATCGTGCCATGGGAGGTTGAATGGATGATGACCTATAATGGATGAGTTTGAAAAGAGATAGTGAGAGACCTATCGAATTACCATAAAGAAATGTACCTTTTTTTCTGAGGAGGTCGTCAACAATGATCGCACTGATGGTAAAGATGTTTCCAATGGTAGCGATGGTGGCTATAGTAGAAATGAGAAGAAGTCGGAAGACACGTCCCCAATCATGATCATTCAATGAATGGTCCCCGTCACCATGGCGATGAGCAGACGTCATCCTCTCTCCAGCTCGAGCAGCCCAAGCTGAGAACTTGGGTCGTCTTCGTCCTCGTAGCCGTCTTTAAAACTCTCCTTCGTGCTCGCGTCTCCTCGCCGACGACTCGAGATAGGTTTCTCATTTGCTGCGTAACATACATCACATAAATTCAGGCTTCAGTTGATTCTACTGTCTCTTCAACTCCTTTCTCTTTTACCAACACAACCAAACCAACTCCTACTTAACTACAAACTACGTCTACATATCCTGCCAGATAGAGCCACACTATTTAAGACTATGCTTCTACTACTACTAACTACTACTATCTTCTATATAATGTACGTTTCCTTCTAAAAGCACCAAGACGACAAATCCCTATTATAGGTACTACATAGTACTACATTCTCTATTGGCTATATCCCCCGCCCATTAGTCCATATATTTCTTTCCTACAAAACTACGACGGAAGAATGAGCAACTAACCATTACTAAGCACAGAGAACAGTAACCCATAGACTTTCTCCGAATATGTGCGTCGTATATCACTGAACGTCTCCAAACAACTAAGCCAGACACAAAGTGACAAGTACCTACTCACTACTGCCTATGAAACTACTAGGCACTCTTCAGTCAGACATAACATTAGGTTGGTATATATATGCAGTATGCAGTTGCATATGGTACGACTGAAGCGGACAGTCTGTGGCATTACAATTTCTTCTCATATTCCACTACACTCGACTCTATTCATTCTACTTTACTCTACCGCAGCTGCAACAGACCTATAATACAGCCCAGGAAAGCTCTTGGGTGAGCCGATATTACTATACTATTATGCCACCGACCTCGTCATGTTTGTATCTTACTAATTTAACCGGACTTGACTCTGCTGTGCACTGACTGTGTGGAAAGCATTTACACAGCATTGCATTACGGTACGTTACTACAAATCTATCTGTCTACTCTAGTTAGTCACGGCTGCATCACGAACGGATGAGATTCCAATCCGATCATATTCGATTCTGTACCCAACCCGAGTGGAAGAAAATCTAAATTCAACTCAACTAAGCTACATTGGCGATAAGCTTGGATTACTAAAATACGGGTATCAAACTCAAGTGAAAGTTTGATGGGTTCTGGGCACAGAGCATGGAAGTTTTGAGAGAAATGAGTAAAAGCTTTATATCCGTAGTTTTTAGACTCTTGAAACTCAAGTACTGTTGACTGTAAAATAGTGTGCAGATATAGATAGATACTTCACTACTTCGAAGTATCTATCACTTCTTTTTATTCTGGTCAGACTCAGGCAGAGATTCATGCACAGTGCACACTCAAACTTTTTTCCTTTGTTTGCTGTCAGATGTACATAGTTTCGTATACCTCACTTTTTCTGTAGTTTTTGCCTCATCTATCTCGCCTTTGTTCAACTATTTACTTCTTTGAACGGCTTCTTGGTACTCTGCAGAAGTCCAGTATCACAATCACATCACACTCAACTACTTATTATTTTAACACTCCGCGTGCCTCTGAATCCCTTTGTATCATAGCATAACTCTTCAAATAGTTTATACCATTTCTTCGAATAACTCTCACCATCAACCCAATCTATTCAACTCACTGCCTTAACTTGATTTGAAGTTTCTAAAAACACTTACGAATGTTCATTTGCAGTATTCTGTGCCTGTGCACTCTGACATGCCGATGTCCACCATTTCCATACTGAAAGTGTCAAACAGCAATTATTTTTCAATCAGGGGGTTTATTTCATTTCTATGTTTTGTTGTTTTACAACTATTGCCTTTATAATTGAAATCTAATTTGACTCGAAATACAATCCCCCTTAAAGGGATGTAAACGTTAATTTGTTGGGGAAAACGAACTGTAAAATCTAATGAGCGAAATCAGTTCGACCAGTTACGAAAACCAACGACAAACTGTCGGATAGGACGCTCATATTACCACGGAAAAAGGCTTAGAGTACAATCCGCATCGGTTGAAAATAACTAAAATGAAACGAAATTTTCGTTTCGGTTCAAAGTGATGAAACAAAACGAACCAAAAAAATTGAGACTATTCGATCACTAATTCCAGGTCATTAACTTAAGGAGTAAGATTGTTGAGAATATTAGAGGATAATAATTCGTTCGTGGAAACACGTTGAAGTTATTTTGAATACGCAGCATGGGAAAAGTGCAGAGGAACAAGCTGAAAGCATAAGCTTATAAGAATTGACAAGATACCACATTATAAGTAATTTGGCTGACTTGTGTCTGG
Organism: Novacerus sp. FZ-2019; assembly: GCA_036851875.1. NCBI lineage: Eukaryota > Metazoa > Arthropoda > Collembola > Entomobryomorpha > Tomoceridae > Novacerus > Novacerus sp. FZ-2019. Next base: position 4,352 of record JAAXYV010001141.1, read on the forward strand.
TTTTAAAAATTTGAGGCATCATGCCCGGCCTCACTTGATGCCCCATGCCTCATTTGATGGATCGTGCCTCAATTCTCATGCTTTAAGTGTGATGCCTTATGCCCCAAGTGTAATGCCTCATGCCTCAAGTGTCATGCCTCGTGTCTCAATTATCATGCCTCAAGTGTAATGCATCATGCTTCATGATTCATTTTGCCTTAGGTAGGGTTAGGTTATTTAAGGTTAGGTTAGGTTATTCTAGGTTTGGGTATAGGTCATTTCTGGTCAGATTGAACTGTTTTGGTTAGGTTTCGGTTAGGTTAGATTAAATAAAGTTTACAAATGATATTTGAAGAACAAAATTTGAGGCAAGAGACATGAAACTTGATGCATGAAATGTGGCATGAGGCATGAGGCCTGATGCCTGAAATTTTCATAACCAGGCACAAACCCAAGTCCGCCGATAAGTGTAATTTACTATATATATGTAAAGAGTGCAATATATTAATATTGGTGTACTTTATTGTATATAGAAGAATCTTGAATTAATAAAAGAAGCTTGAATCTAGAAGTCTGGGTTGATAGATGCGACTAGCAGTAAAACCAAACGAAAAACGACACGAATAAAAACGATAAGGAGACGTGTGCGAACTGAAACTATTAAGTCTTTTTTTAAATCGGTGGTTTTGCACACATCTGTCTCCGTATACAGAAATTCTAAGTCAGACTTCGAAGTTGTAAGGTAGCTCTCGTCCTTGGTGGCATATTTCTACAAGATAGAGTTTAAAGCCTATCTTGTATAAAGGAGTATATAAGGATTACGTACTGTAGGATAGCGTATTTACGATGTAAGGTACATAAGGATAGAAATATGAATGCAAATCTGATTTTTTTTCTGCTGATACTGAGCTTATGTGGTCGTATGTGAGTTCTGGCATACTATTAATATTTGATATGTTAGCCGTGGATCAATCTTGGTGAATAATGCCACATGGCTAAATAAAAATAGATCAAATATAATGGAATTAACTGACGTAATAAAATTGAATACCGTCATGTTTACCCAAATTTTACATGTTTGGTAACCAAGATTGATAGGTACTACAAGCAGTATTCTTGGTGACTAAGGTAAAACCAATTTGTTGGAGGTTTTCTATTTCACATAATTTTTATCATGAAAATATCCCTCCCTTCCTCTGCCCATGCAGCGTTGGTTTGACCGTGTTTATACTTTTGATTCTGTGTTATAATTGAAGAATTGAGAAGATAACATATTTTGAGAAATGTATTTCTTGGTTATAATCAGTTACTATAACCAAGAAATATATATTTCAAATTATTACTCATCAGGTGTCTCATTAAATATTAAAAGATAACATATGTTTATTTAAAGATGCTAAGTGCATCATTGCTGATGATTAAGTGCAATGTCTATTCATATTTAGTATGAACCCACATTCATATTATTTTCCGGAAATTATGATTAATATTATTACGAGTGGAAATGAGTTTTTTAAATGAATAAGTTGAATTAAAAAATTGCGCAAATGTTACATGGTTGGTAAGACTGAATGACGTGACAAGTAGTATTCTTGGTATTATCACCACCAATTATTTCGATTTCAGTTTTCGGTAACTACGTTGCATTTGGATGGCGGATGAGAGTAATTTGCAACTCAAAAAAAAAGTTCAAAGTGACAACGTAAGGAATCCTCATTATCACATCTACCATCTATATTCGATCACCTTTTCTTCTGCTTAATAATACAACTATTAGCCTCTGTTCAAATGGTTGAGAGAACAAATCGCATGTTTTTGAGTAGTCTTTGGTTCAAATTCCTTGTAATGGGCTATTGAAATGAGAATGGGTTGGGCCAACGGTCTTATTACCGGGTGTAATGAAAGTGTATACTGCATCCTGTAAATTCTTTTATCTTATTACAAGCTAGCATTTAACATAAACAAAACTTAGGAACAAAGTAAAAATGTAGGAACCAATACAATATTCATGTGTAAGCAAACACATTATTACACCTATTATAAGTATAAGTAGAGGTAGCTTTGCTGCACTTTAACTATGCAGTTGTTTGTAAGTAGAAAGTGTAAAGTGTGAGAGTGGTAAAGAAAGTAGGCGTGTAGACTACTTCTTACTTATATACAACCATACATATAATACATGCAGCCATACGTACAACCATACATACATACATAAACCACTCAACTTGTGTATTGTAGCATAAGCTCAGTAACGATGAAAGCTGTCGTTCTTTCTCTCCTATTAGTTTCCACAAAGAATTTTAATGTTGTACGCTCAATCACGGAAAGGAAAGACTGAATTCGCATGCAGGCTCAGGCTCGACTCGAAAATCTTAGGGGAGATTATATTTTTACAAAAGAAACTTATTTTGTGCTTACTTGCACAGCTTTCTACTGGAAAGAAAGAAAGTTCTCAGTTCATGAATCTGTGGCTATATACTAGAAGGCAAAACTAATCGTAAGTTCCAGAAGCCCTTCTTTACATCTATCTCCCTTTCCTCCAAAGAACTTCAATTTCAAGCATCTATTCTTTATGCCTACAAGTCGTTCTCCCTCACTCGCCTTCGTACTTCCTTTCCTTTCCTTCCTTACGGTTTATCACTCTAACTTTTTACAAGCTCTTTGTATAGCAATGGCAACATGAACAATCTCCAGTTCACAGTTCCTCCTAGGCCCCATATTGAAGAATTGTGATTTTATACTATTCAACCATATAATATATTTATACATGAAAATAATGCCAGCATTCACGCATGCATTCGATTACTCTCCATACTCTCGATTGAGCTCCGTATAAACTAAACCACTAATGCAAATCTATGATATTCGAAATGGGGATAAAAATTCACATTTCATTGAATATCTTCAATCTTAAAACCAAGAGAAAAGAAATGAAGAAAAGGCTGAGACTGATTATCTGGGCTCAGGTTCTCCTCAAGTACCAATAGGATTTTCAGAACAGAACACTCATGTCGAGTGACAAATGCAAACGGAGCAAATGAAACGTAAAATAGGCCTAAATGACTCTGTCTATTGAAATACTTGAGTTCAACTCAGCTCAACTCAACTTCAGTCAGCACTAGTTTCCGTCGCCATGTCAGATAGCAGTGTCACCATACAGACAGACGTACCAAGCTTACCAAATGTGTGCTGCATGCGCTTACACTATATGGTCTTTCTCTTCGACTTCTCTCTCTCTCTCTCTCTCTGCTGTTCGTCTCGTCACCCAACTACCGCCACACTACTTCAGCTCAACTACTGTCACAACCTCCTCTGGCTCATTTAATTTAATATTCTTCTTTTACTTACTCAAGTCAAGTTGAGTAGCAGTAAATCTGATTCTATTTCCACGTACAAGCTATATAAGCACTAGTCAGAAAAACAATTTTCTGAAAGACGGAATGTCTGAGAGCTTCGTTGGAAACGGAAACCCCCCTCCTCCTCCGCCCATCATCCTCTCCACACGGAGCAAAACTTTAACTACCATTCTTAAATCCAATTGTAATTTGATCACTTCAAATTAATGTACGTTCATTGGACATTTCATGCTTGTGAAAGTAGAGCAGGAGAGTCAGTAGCTCAACGGTAATACCACCCTACAAAACATACAGTTCAGTATGACATGTAAACTCTGCAGTAGATAAAGTTTGAATTAGATGGGATTTGGATTTGAGCAATGGTGAACCGAACGGGTAATTCTGCATTACCATCATCACACCCCTTCACCCTGAAAGCTGCATTATATTATGTATTCATATGCATAAAATGGAGACACTATATAAATGTACAGAATATACCCTTTGTATGCCTTGCCTTACATAAAGAAAGCGTAATATGTACTCACTCATATAGACACCGGATGGTAAACAGCTCAGACGACGGAAACACATTCATATATACCTAACACATACTTAATGCACTTTTATACTCCTTTTTCGAAGGGATCTTGGCAAATCTAAATTTCAATTTCCTCACATGACATGACATCACGTACAACTTATAGATGTGTAAGTAGATAGGGTAGGTTTATACATATATAATATACATATACATACATTTATATATATACCTATATGCAGAGAGATAGAGAGAGAGTGAGAATATGCATGCACTTACCTACTAACAAAGCATCTGACCATCTAGTCCCTTCCCTACTCAATAGAATATACCTACACAACAAAACCACCCTACGACCACATTTGACATCCTGCGCGCAATATGCGAATTCCCGTCGGCTTTCTCTATTTTATTCTCCCCGACGTCCTCCACACCATTTATAAAAGCCAAGAATCAGGAAGCACGCAGTTCAACTGGGAGAGAAAGATCGAGGCATAGTAATTTACACACAGGGCTTACAATGAGTGCTGCTGTCTCTACGCTTCTTTATTCCACTCTAGAATTCTCGCGTCCTTTCCTTCCAAAATACTACATTACTTATAGTGTATGTATGTAGAGTCTAGGAGTCTTAGAAAGATCTACGTACTCTGCTTCTGCTTCTCGAGAGAATCTCACTAGTCTACACACACGACTTGAGTACGTAAAATTGCACGTTGAACGGAAAACACTTCCATTGGGTTGAGTGAGAAGTCGAATCTATACTGCATTCATTGAGATTCTGTTCTATTTTCTTCGGTGTACTTTCAACTTTGCTTTCGTATCGCAGGAGCAGCAGTAGTCGTTCGATTTGATTCGTCTTTCATTTCAACTCGGATCCTCTCTCATCTTATCCCATTCAATTCAACAGAAAGGAGAAGAAAGATAAGATGCTTTTACGCTTTATTTTATGCACTTCCTTTCTTATACCACCTTTATCCTTAGCTCAGTTTTCGGCTGCTGACTACGAGTGTTTATATCATTTTCTGTGTAGCAAGCAATATATTACCTACCTATATACTATACATGCATGCATACTATATATAGCATGGCAGCCATGCATTATGCATATGATTCCCTTCGTGCCTTTCTCTACTATATCTACCTTGCTTTCACCTCTCTTATCTTCCATTACAACATTGCATTGCCACGTATACAAACTCCGTACTCGAGATCACCACATATTACACTTCTTAGAATATCGAATCACCACTACACAAGAAGGTATAAGCTGTATAGGTAATAATGTGGTACATGTATATTTTACTGTTATCTATATATATGTAAGTATTTAGGTGTATATAATATACAGTGTTATCTGTATCTTTGTATAGGTATACCTATGTAGGTAGATATACAGTTTTCTATATCTATGTATACGACAGACTTGCGGAATGAACTGCATGCAGATATTTATTTATTCAAACGAATTCCCAATTCCACCATCACAGCACAGCAATAATTCACGAGAGTTGAAAACTGAGAGTCTTACCGGAGAGCACGGAAATTTGTTCAGACAAGTTCTCTATCTACTGAACTAAGTATCTCCATTTTCTATTCTATGTTGGTCAAATTTATTATTACCATTGCTGATGAAATATTATACAGTTTATATACAGTTTTTTCTACGTTATCGTGCTTTGTGACCTAACAGTTTTCCAGTCGAGTTGCAACATTAACTCTATTAAATTGAAGTAATATTCAATTTTCAGGCAGTCTCATGTTAAATAGTGTTTGTACTTTAAACTAACTCCTTTACTAGTTTGAAAAGAGCTTGAATATTGAGCAAAGTTTGGTTTGAAAGATATATCAAGCTATAAAATTCAATAGATAATTTCTGTAAC
>JAAXYV010001142.1:0-10083 GCA_036851875.1 Novacerus sp. FZ-2019
TGCCGGATTCTTGAACTACAGTGCCTTGCAGTGCAATAAGGACAAAGTACAATGCAATTTAGCACTGAAATAAGACTGCTTGCAGGTTCTGTTCAGGTTTAGTGAGCCCCTTGTAGAATAGTGCATAGTGTGAGTATTTAGTATTTATGAGGAAGAGAGGGAATGAAAATGCTTGGTATATCTTGGGTTGGAGTTGAAGAAGTGGACTGAACTGAACTTAGAAAAGTATAGTATAGTCAAGCCAGCCAAAAATTCTTGTCCCCATACGAGAAGATTAGGTAACTGAAGGAACACTGCACCTCTATTTATCATCCAGTGTGCTTGGGCTTGCTGTTCTGCGGCACTCCTATTTTATTCAGGACTACAACTGTAAACTATAGAGTAGAGTGAATACTGTATACATACTTGTACGTGTGAAATTATTAAATTCGTTTACATTTAATTGTGCTTTGGTTGGACAGAGCCGTATGTTATTTTACAAGAGAACATATTCGGTATTAGTAGAACTACACAAGTGAAACGAAAATATAAGCATAAAGACTAAGGTGTTGGGAATACTACTTTTTCTTTGAAAGCAATTAAATATATCTCTACACACTGTAGTAAAAGCCAGGGGCTTTGTACTGAGACGATCAAAGTCGATCGATAGCACTTCCAGACAAAAAGTCAACTTATTCTCAAGGACTTTGTCCGCAATGACGCTTTTTTCCTATTGTAATTTTAGATTGTGTTAAACAAAGAACGTCTCTGCATGCACTTATACTACATTCTGCACGAGTTCAACAATTTATTTTACAATTTGCTCAGCAACAGTAGTTTGTGGGTCATCCTTTGAAGTTAACACTCCACATGTAAACTGGACACGAGGATTACGGTTTTTATAGTGAAGTACATTAATAACAATGATGAATCTTAGGATTCATTTTTCAAACTATCTTAATATTTCATTGGTATAATTTTGAGTAATTGCTAAGCCTTTCATGTTGCTCTATTCCTACGTCTGAAGTGTTTTGATTCATCATCAGATTGGTCTGTCATTTTCAAGAATGAGTATCTTAACACTTCTATAGATATTCAATTTTTACAAATCCGCATATGTCCAAAGGAATACGGCAGTTTCAATCTTAATTGAATGAGACTGCAGATATATGGAACATTGCATTGGCGCTCTCAGGGCCAAATAGCTCTTTCCATGCCACGCAGTGTCTGTTTCCTACGTTGACAAGTTGAAGATGACCCAGATGGCTGTGAAGAAGATGAATTAAAGTTGTCGTTCTGGATACTGATTTAAGCTGCTGAATGTAGGGGAAACCTACTTCACTGGAAGGGAACTAAAATCCTTTATTTTATAGCATCAGAAAGTGATAATAGAATTTAAAGAAATTATAAGACAAAAATGGAAACCGGGGGTAATATATAGTACCTATATATCGCATTCCAACATAAGGGAAGGAAATGCACTCGAACAGATTTTGTATGGTGCTTTTGTTGTGTGTGTACATATCAAAGTTCAGTAACAAAACTACAGAGAATTCCCCAGACCAGACACGATATCATTATTGGAAAAGTAACTTTAGGATGTTTCATAGAAACAAGTAAGGACTACTGAGAGTAACTTGCTTATCGTACAACTACAGATAGAAACAAACTATTCTTTATACCCATAAACGTACACTCGGGTAACTGAGCATTTTATACAACCGTCGTTTCAGATTAATCTATCAATATTTTATGAATATATATACTCCGCTAGACATTATTCACTACCTCAGCTCAACTACATAGACAGATGGAACAAACTCAGTTCACTACTCCTCTTGGTTTGCTATGGGCATCGGAGGGAAGTAAAATTATTTGTTTTGTTTTGTCTGGAAACTTTTGACATTTGATAAATGCGCACAAATCCACAATCTTAGTAACAATGGCAGGACAAAAATAAATTCCGTCACTCTCCTTTGCCACTACTTTACAATTCTTTTACACTGCTTGAAGGTCTAGACTTTCAAATCAGAAGCAGAAGTATCCATTAAGAAACGAATGGTGATAGTTGATAGTTTGAGAATCAAGTTAAGGGATCTTTTATTTTTCTGTATTTATTATAAAGTCAGGTAAAGTGAGGCATATGAGGGAAGTCCTACTAAATAAACCTAAAGTTAACTCTAAGGGTATGTATGCAAAGGAATGTAACGGAACATAGTAAGGTAGTGAGAGGTTAGCTGACGTGGTCGTTCCACTCAACTCAATTCAGTAGTGAAGAGAACTCAACGAAATGTACGTGAAGGAGCTGAAACCGGATCTGGATGAGATTCGGGTAAATATATTGCAATGAGAAATGAGAATGTGAAAGTGGAATTCGTGAAACTTCTTTGGTGGTCTGGTTGGGCTTAGCCAAGCTTTCTCCTTCCTACATTCCCATCAGGTTGGTTGTGAATTCTGAGTTAAGATCACTCCGCTCAGCTGACTAAGACTAAGCCAGCAGAGATAGAGAAAGGCAAGTGAGTAAAAGTAACTATAAGTGTATGCCATCCAGTTCCACCAACCAACCAACCAGCCAGCCAACCAACCCACCAAACTACAACAACCCTTACCAAACCAGCCTAATGTAATAGAGACTTTAGGTCTAGGGCAAAGTAGATCTGGGATAGTGAAGACGATATAGGCGGAAAGAAAAACCACAGGAGAGTTTTAGTTTCGTTTTTAGCTTACTAGTTCACGAGATAACTTGGTTGAGCTGTTCCAAGGTTGTATATATGCCTATATCGTAGGAAGAGAAACTCTTCTCATTCTGCCAAAGAGTTAAATAAAGGAAAGGAAAGGGGAGTAAAAGAGTTCTTCTGTGTAGTTTACTACTGCATTGCATACTACAATAATATACTGTACACATCTATACTTGAGAAATCTTGAGATTTAGTTCGATCCCTTTGGTTTTGCCTTATGGATTCTCGAATTCATCTCTTCTTTGCTGCGATATTTGTTTCCTTACAGATATATCTTCACTTAACTCTATATCCAAACAGTAGTAGAAAGACTGAAAGCACAGAGACAGACACAGAAACAGACAGAGAAAGCGAGACGATGCCATGTCTGAGATATGGAGTGAGCTACACAGCAGCAGCAGCAGAATGTTCGAAAAGCTTTTTAGCAAGAGATGAGATGGGATGAGCTTTTTCTCCTCCTGGCGGTATACTGAGCACGGATTAAGAAACCATGCTCCCAAACTCTTTTATTTACGGCGTCTATCAACAACATACATTTTGATGAAAGATCTTACTCAACATCCACGATCTTCTTTGATACTGTGCACGGAAATCAAGGCATGGAAGGACTAGAAATTTGTTGAAACCCCAAAATATGATTCAAGTAAATCCCCATATATTCCCACACAAGAATTAATTGATAGCAAATGTAGATCTTATTTTCTGCTTTATCTTTTCATCCAACTACCTATACACTTTAAGGATGCTGGAAAACGCTTTTTATTTCTCAAACTTCAGATGGGAGTTGAGCCAACATTTAAAGTTCTGTACTATTTCACACCAGGTACAATATTTTTTATTATTAATGTGAGTATTACGTTAATTTCACATTTGATCATTAGTGCTGTATTATTAAGGCGTGGTGCTCAGCTGCTGAACTTAATCCTCCTTAGCTTCGCACTTAAGGGTTTGATTTATTCTAGTGTCTGGATCATTACATTTAAGATGATTTTTACCCATTATCACAAACAATCGTTCTGTTTAATTTATGGTAATATTTAAATTTAGGCAACTATCTGTAATTCCCACACTTTGATTGTAGACTGCGTTAGTGTATTCAACTACTAAGATTTTGCAAGTTCATGCATTAGTTAACCGCATATACTCTAACGGCATATAGTAGTTTGAATATGAGTAAGACAACCGAGAAATAGGCTAAAATGAAATACTTTTTGGCAGAACTCAGTTTTTAGAAAATAGTGAGAGCAGAACCACAGACGCTTCTCGATCGTTTTGAATCTCTTCAGTGCGGTGTACTGAAAACTCACTTCTCACGATCTGGAAATGGACGAATTGTGATGAATAACTCATTGTTCTTACTTGTGCCGTAGATATGTCTCGAATTGAATTTTGAATTTTCTCTGATGAGAAAATTTTAGATATCCACGACACAAATGAGTAATATGAGTCAGCGGCTAACATGGGCCACAGTTTTTGAAAATTCTGTTGGCCTTCGCCGAAAAATTGTAACCAGTCTTGTTAAAAATATTTTGAATTCCAGAGAATCAGGTAGAATTATATTGAACATTCTTCCATTTAGAATTAGGACTAATACAACCAGAGAGGTAACCAGTGAAAGTTTTTATATTTTTTGTAGGCAATGGGGAGTATAATGGGTCATGTATGGCACAAATTGGAGTCTAATATGAGTTTTCATTGAAAATCCTATGGCTCATATTACCCGGCACAGTTCTTATCCATTTCTGCCGTTCTTGCCTCAAATCCTACTTTTTGGAAAAATGATAACAAATATTAGTAAAATGTATATAGTGTCCTCGCCAGCAAGACAATCCTGTTGTCCATTAAATTCTTTGCAAGACCATATCAAACAGTTGTTGTTGTGTACAGTACATTGAGAGAGAAACCTCATATTACCCTCCTTTACCCTACTACTAGCCATTGCTATAGCTGAGGGTGCTTCATTCTTCCTTTGTTACAGTGCGGCGCTTCGCGGCTGTCTACAAGATATTTGATACTTTTGAGTATTCTAAATCACGCGTTTGGCTTGAACCCAACATCTCTTGATTAACAATATTCATACTTGGCGTTCTCCTATAAATCGATTAATAAGAAAGCCTATCTCCGGGTTAAGTCCTTAACCATAAATCATGACCTTTAATAAATCATATTCATCTTTTCAAGAAATAATAGTTTTACAAGCTTTGCTTATTCCAAAGAAATGATGCATAGTTCATAGGAAATAATATGGTTTGTCGATTCATGAAAAGAAGATTGCCTCTTATGTACAATTTGATGTTTTTGACAATAAAGCTTCTACAATTACTATTATAATGTCCTTGGATGAGATTATTTATGTTCTTCACATCTGATGATTAGGTACCTATATACATTATTATATAAATAATAGTGATTATTTTTTTCGGTGCATAAGATTATTTACAATAATATTGGTATTTTCAATGATTCGCGATCATCCCACTTAAAATATTGTTCTCAGCAAATTGTTTCTAACCTGTCTAGCTTTCTAGCTTGTCTAGTCTTTCTAACTAAGATAGTGCAAAACTATCGCATGTGAATTAAATAATACATCCTGAAACCCTGAAAACATCTCAAGCATACAATTCTATGAACCAAATTACTTTGATTATACCATCAGCCTTTCAAATCAGTGATGTCTGAAATAATTTACTGCAATCATCAATCTGAATCGAAATATATTTTGAAAAATTACACGCCGCTTAGTTAAACATTCAGTTTTACAGCGTAGCGCTACACGATTCTTCATTTATCTTTATATAATTTGCAAGAAAAGTTGAATTATTCAGTATAACTGAATTAACCCCAAGTAAATCCTTCAAATTACACTACTACCTTTTGACATCAAAGGATGTTCGTTATTTATAAATTATATTGTTGCTATTTTCCAAGGAAAAATAATTCCCTCTTTTTCAACCTACAAAGCGTACTACCTACAATTAAATAAAGTATGGTTTCCTTCTCAGTCTCAAGTGAATGTATTTGGTGCAACATTACAAGGTAATTTCGTCGTGACAAACGATAGTTCAATTTCCTCTCTGAATTTCCTTTCCAATCGCTCGTGTGCAGAAATACAAAACTTTCTTATTATCATTATCATTAAGTTTTTATTAGTATCGTCATTTTTTTTTAATTTTTTTTTTGTTATTGTTGTTATTATTGCTTTTCTAGGAATTACAAGTAAAGTTTCATCTAACGAAGGCGTAAGTTTTTGTGAGATATGAGGCGGAGATAAGATAATGTTTGTTACTGGCTTACCTTTCACATGCCCTTTTCTTCGTATGAAACCATGGCATTTTCTGAGATTGAGCGCCTTCCGCGTCTTCACCTTTGTCGGATGTCTCCATCTCACCGGCTCCTTTGGCTACATCAACCGAACAACAAACAAGTAAAGGGAGACCATATCAGCGTGAGCATTACATATTACATTCATAGTCCCCTGAGAGACAAGCTGAGCCTTGAGCCGGTTTCTCGTTTCCCTCATACTTTCTCTTTTCTCATTCTATCACACTACTATTGCTCTGCTCTGTCATTGTACATAGGTATGTATACACTACGGTGAAATTCACTCCGTATTATATGAAAGTAAGTCATGCCAAGAAAGTCACCAAATCAAACGGATGGTATACTGCATTCACTCTTCTTTTTGACTCACTGAGCTGGACTTAACCGAACATTGGCCCACGAGCAAGGAAAAGTTGGGACATCTAAACTCTCCCCTACTTCACACTTGACATTATATAAAGGAATTCTAGTTCCTTCATTGTACTACTCACACCCAATGTACCCAAACCCAACCCAAGTCAAGTCAAGTCAAGTCAAACGATCATCATTCTACTCATGTACCTACAGTCGTTGTCGTCACCAGAGCAGAAATAAAGGGATAGACAGGTTTGTGGATATCCTAGATTCGATATTGTCTTCTCTCAATATTATCCTTGTCGTTTCCTCCTACGCTACTCCTCGTAATTCTGTTTTCCAAACCTTTCTCCAAGAGTTTTTTTTATTAAAAAAAAGATAGCCACAAATACTTGTTACTTACTTTGACATTTAAGATTAACAAAATTCATTTTTACCACCACTACCACCACCACCACGATGCATATGACAGACAATACTGCTATGGACAATAAATTTGCTGCACTGAACTGTCTGAGCAACTTTATAAGTAATAAGAATATGAAAAAGTATTAAAATGCAATATATATGCTCATATTTTTGAAAACTTCCTTAAAGTTTGACTCTCTGAATCCTACATAGACGAAATTAAAGAGAGACTTGAGCGTCAAATATAATTCATGAATTTGGTCTAGAAATTGTGAATACCTGATAAAAGGTTGTAATAAAATTCGAGCAATAAAGGAGCAACAATATGGATGGCTAAGGAAGTGCAATAAAGACAAGTGAGCAGAGGCATTGGAGAAAGTTGAACTACATACAAGGAGACAGACAGGAAAGTAAAGTGGAGCAATAGAAAGAAGAGGAGTGGAGTGGACTGAATGAACGCACCTTCAACCTTTTCTATATATATGTAGTAGAATAGTGGATTGTCGTGTTACATTACGTTACATTACTTTAAGCTATACTGGCAGACAGGATGGATATGGTGTATAGATGGAGAGTTACTCGTGTTGTAGATATATAGGGGAGAGAAAAGAGAACGAAGAGAGAGCGAGAGAGAGATTACCTACCTTTATCTTCTCCGTCCGGCTCGATATCTTCGGCCTGAGTGATCCAGTCCAAATATCCTCGCAAATCTTCTTCTATTTGCTGTTTCTCTCGTAATTTGTGGAAATCACCTCGAGCCTTTGCTTTTTCTCTTTCCTTAGAAAACTCTCTGAGAGCCAAAAAAAAGGATCAAAGTGATCACACGTGAAATGAATGTGTGGAACAAAACAAGAGTCAACACAAACGTGAATGCTGACTACTGGGTTTCGAATGAAACGGAAGTAAGCAACAAAAACAATAATTTCAGCGGGGCATGGGTATGTGGGAAAAGATAAAATAGAATTTACATGCCCAGGTATAGAATTACTATCAATGAGAATATAGCAGAAAACAATGCATATTCAAGGTAAACAAAGACATTCCTTGAATTTTATATATCCCATTCACTCGTATTTCTTTCATTAATATTTTAAAGCAAACTCACATGAGACCTATACATAAATACAATTTTCTATTTGAAATGAAACAAGGGCCACGACATGTGATTATTTGTATGTAGTTTTCTTTCAGCAAGGCAAGCGTCTCCATAAAACAGCCAGTTGAGTGCCTATAAACGTGCTAAAAGGATTTCTCAGCAGATAATCTCAAGGGGGAAACAAAATTCTAGAAAATTCGTGACATACAGGCCGAGCGTAAAAATTCTTAAGGAAATTGTTTATAGCATTACACATAAACATGTTATGTGAGATCTGCAGTTATTTCTGTCTGTATTTATAAGCATATAATTAAAGCTTGCACAACCATGACAGTTACAACATCACTGAAAATGATATAAGTCCGACAGATACAATTTATTGACCACCATTACAAAACATCTTAATCAAAGTTACTGCATTTGAACAGACCTGGCTTCTACCTAACGATGACTAACTGAATACAAAAATGAGGTTACATCTATCTTACGAAGATGAAAGTAAAAAAAATTTCGACCTGATTCAGAGGCAGTTTACGGCAGTAAATATCTCATGCCAGAAGCTAACTTCACAATGAACATAGGATTAACCAAGGAACATAACCATAACACAACAAATATACCAAAATAAAAAAACAGTGATGATATAAACCGTATGTATTTATTGCATTGAACACAATGATAATTTTGAAGCATTATATTAATAAAACTTTTAGCAGTGCCACTCTTGCGATTAATTTAGCATAATATAAAGGATATTCAGTAAGTATTATTCAGTAAGTATTACATTAAGTGTTTCCAAGGGATGTAACATTATTTCGTGTGCAATTTTGTATTCCAATAGACAGAAAAACTTAGGATTGAAGAAAAATAATTAACGCAACAATTAGTTTGGATTTACAAATTGATTAGGTTTTACGGGCTAATTTATTTTCGTTATCACGGTCGGTGTACTGATTAGGATTAACGATAAGAAAAGAATGTGCTAATGATCCAGGATACTGATTTCTTGCCAAGAACATAGAGAGCATTTATCAACGATCAGTTCTTTGTCACAAAAAGAGGTTGTGATTGAACCACGATAAGTATTCTGAGTATCTACGCAAACATATCTGGGTTTCCCGGAATTTGAACTCAAAGCTGGCAACTGGAGTAGGCTCAATCGGACGTTTTTTTTTATGAAACTGTGTACCTATGTGGACAAAGTAAATTCAAAATAAAAGGTAGATGTAGACACTACGAAATCCAAGATAAAATTTCATGACCTTGGTCAAGGCATTGATCTGATCCAACTTTCACGGTTTTGCTGACTTTTTTCTACACCTCATTCTACGACTCCGACTTGTATACCGTATTATCAACAACCTAACATTATTTGGATTCATCTAGTCTAGTTCACAGAAGGAATGCAATGAAGTAAGACTAGAGAATAAGTATGGGAAAGAACAACGCCAGACATTCACATAGCAAGCATACAGACTGAGGAGAAAAATGAAATGGTGAAAGTGTCTTTGAATTAATAATAAGGAGAGGGAATAGCAAAGGACCAAAGTAGCGTTGATATGATCATCACTCATCCTCCCAGTTTGTTGCTTAGATGGGTTCTATTCACTGCCTTACAAAGGCTTCGGCTCAGCCTCGATTCGAACTCACGGGAAACAACAACTCCCAATTGTTTTGTCCTATTTATTTTACTTCCAATTTCAACTTCTACGCCTACATAGTCGATATACATGTATCAACCTACTTAAATATGTATACAACCTACACAGCTTAGACAATAAAAAGCAATGAAGCACGAGACGCTTCATTTGAAAACTATGACTTTATAGAGCTACTAAGGCAATTTAACTATTATTCCTCGTATTAAACATGTGTACATTCATGCACGTACAGAGTCATACTGTTTTATAACGTTTCAGCTTTGACCTTCACTATCTAATAAAACTAACGACATAAATGCCCGAGCAGGCATGGCAGTTATACAAATTCTCATCCTCGATAATAATTTAATGCCAACTCTTTGTATTCTACACGTCACAGCAGAGGCAACAATAAATATAATCTCCATTGAAGTGTGACACATTCAAAGCTTGAATAATGTTTTATGATAGGCATAATATTATGAGAATTCCTAATTCCCTCTTACTTATGTGCACAGATACTCCTTCCAAATTCTCAATTCCTCAA
>JAAXYV010001143.1:0-10082 GCA_036851875.1 Novacerus sp. FZ-2019
ACATAGATAATGTATATATATATAGTAGGTAGATATCATCTAGTCGGATATGAGTGTGTCGACTTTGTTTATGCAATAAAATATAAAATACGTGAAATCAAATATCAAAGGTAGTGCAAGCAAACATCCTTCTCATATTATTAATCATCATGAATGCATCATGAAGAAAATTATACTACACGACGGAAATAAATGAAGTCTTTGTAATCTGCTACATGGTAAATAGAATGGTTCAAGGGTGCCATTGAGAAAATCTCAATGCATGTTTTCATAAACTATTTAAAACTGAATAAATTAATCTCAATGCATTCATTTTAACCCAATTAATCTACGATATAATAATATTATGCAGTAATTACAAAAAGCAAGCGGAATTTCTGTCCAATTCAAATTTATCCTAGTTTAGAAACATAATATAGGACATCCATCTTCCCGAGGATGATTGAAACTCTAGAATTTGAAATTATCTTTTCTTAATCTCCACGCTGCGTGTGCGCAAGCTAGGAGAGGAGTGTTCTAATTTCGGTAACAATGACTTTTCAAAACATCTAAGCTCAGCTCAAGGTACATAATATTATACCCACATGTCTCACTCAGCTTCGTTCCAACTTACATTACGTCACGGTGCCTCAAGATGTTTTCTCAAGCAGTCAGTTCAGTATTACATTCATTCCTTCTCGGAAACAAAAAAAGCCTTCGTCCTACTCCCTTCCTAGTATAATATAGCAAATCTGTTTCTTTTCTCAGTAACCATGACAACCACCATACGTTTTCTATAGTGGTATGGTAACCATGACCACAATTTTATTTTTATATTCCTATTAAACATATAAATCCCTAGTCAAAATGATATTATATTCAATTGCAGTATAGATAGATACGTACTCGTACTAGCACTAGCACACTATATAGATTAATTCTCTCAAACAACTTCTCAATTCAATGGAGGATACTCCCGTCCTGACAACCAACAAGACAAATATTAAGCCCGACTGAGTTGAGACAAGTGTGTTTGAAGACAGAATTTACGAAGAAGATATATTACAGATATCACCTCACACACAGACAACACAAGGCAAATTAATATCACACTCCATGTATATTCTCTCCAAAGTCTAAAATACTAAAATAGCACGAGCTATTACAGAAGGTTTGCAATTCCACAGCACACAGTCCAACTTTTCCACTCGGCTGTGTCAAAAACAGGGAGGTGATGGCGGTGGTATGCTATATTATATGCTACAGTCACAGTGTAGTGTTCCCTTATAGAATTCAAGTTGTGAGACAGACACAGACACAACATTAAAGAGTGACAGAAACCCAAAAGCAAAGGACTACAGTATATACCTACGTACGTACGTACTGTACTGTAACGGGGGTCGAATGGAGACATCTTCGGTTGACAGTTGACGCTTTATTGACGACTATGCGGAAAAGTTGAAAATACCAATGTATAACCTCTACCTTCCCAATCACCTTTACTTTACCTCACCTCTACAAACATCTGCTCAGTCAGTCTAGTCTAGGCTATTTATAATTATTACCTTTCCCAACATACCAACCTTCAAACAAACATTATTATTATTAGTATTAGTATTACTTCTGGGAATGGATATTATGTTACATATAATTTTAGCTTTTCCTTTATACCTCCCGTCTGCCTCAGATTTCTTTTCATTACATTTCTCCTGGCCTGGATTTACACTATATAATTTACATATTAGTAGTAGTTAGTAGGTAGGTATAATAGTAGCAAACCACATAATATTAATAGGTATTGACATTGACTACTCTCCTCTACTTTACTTTACTTTCCTCCACTGTACAGTACACAACAGAACAGAGAGTGATCTGTGCAAGTGCAAATGTAAATGTAGTGTAAGTGTAGTGTAGTAGTACATTATAAAGCACAAACTACACATCCAATCCAACATCAAAGAAACCTGAATGAATGAAAGGCTGTTTAATACACTCAATATCTGTAGTAAGTATCTGTATAGGTATAGAGTCAACTACACGAGGAGACTAACTAACTACTACAACTACATATATACTGCCTAGCCTACATCAACATACAATTCCATTCCCTACCTTTAAGCACAATTGAACAACATTCCATAATAGATAAAAGTGGAAATAATCTAACGTTATATCACGTCTCAAGTGAATAAGTCAATTCAATTCAAGTCAAGTCAAGTCAAGTGAACAATTGAAGATGATGAAACGAAAAATTGTCTTCTCTACAATATCTATAAGTATATATGTACATAACTATAATATACAAACCTATTATAGATATAATCTTATAAGCATTGCATTTTATCCATTAAATCTTATATTATTTGATACTATATATTATACGTATTTTCAACATTTCTATACAATCATATTATTATTATTACATCCGTCCTACGTAGAGTGCATAGACTATAATATGCACCCATGCAGTTTGTTTTGTTTTGTCTTTCTTGTCTTGTCTAGTCTTGTGCTGAATGTAGTATTTCCAATGAAATGAAAATGAAACTGAAATGAAAGGCTTATCAAATGTATACACATAATAATACTTCTACATAACATACCACATATAGCACACCCCGTTAAATAAAAGTAAGTGGGGGGAGACGTAAATAATAATTATGAATCTGTCATCTTCCCGTTTTCTTTATTTTTAGCCTGTTATTACAATAATAATTATGAATCTGTCATCTTCCCGTTTTCTTTACTTTTAGCCTGTTATTACTACTACCTACCCTACATTACCTACAATATAATATTATACTTTAAAGCCTACTTACTTACCTGCCTATGTCATGTTATTACATACTACACATAAGCTGTTTGCACTCCTGAAATGCAATTCTTTACAGAACAGCCCGAAGTCAAAGCCCAAACAAAGTAAGTAAAGTCAAGTCAAGTCAAGTCAGGCAAACCAGACACAACAAGACACAACAAACATACCTATATACACAAATGGATAAAACAAAACAACTCTGACCTTTGAACTTGACTTGACATTGAAAGAGTTGTTTGTTTTCTTTGTACGAACTACTTACGTGTCGAGACTTACTACCTCAACTCAAGTCAAGTCAAGACAAGACAAGACAAGACAACTCAACTCAACTCAACTCAATTAATCTCACCTCATAGAAAACAAGCTTAGCATTTAATTTAGGTAAATAGAGAAATTAAATAAAACTTGTTTGAAATATATTTGACTTACTTACAATATATTATATTATAATATATTATAGGGGNTAGCATTTAATTTAGGTAAATAGAGAAATTAAATAAAACTTGTTTGAAATATATTTGACTTACTTACAATATATTATATTATAATATATTATAGGGGCTCTTCTCTGCAGTTGTTCCTTCTATGTAGAAATATTGTCTCTATTGTGATTGTATTTGGTGTACTGAATTTAGAGAATTTGACTCAAGTGTCAGCATCGTATCACTCTCACGTTGTTGTTAATGTAAATTTTATACTGTCACTGTACTCTCTGTATTATGAATCTAATATAATGTAAAATGCAAAGTCTGTCACTCCGTAGTCAGTATAGTACATACACTACACTACACTATGCACATTTCAATTCAATTCAACTCAGCACAATCACAAGGGTTAATCAAATCAACAATAAATTACACACCAGTTTATTTTCCACGATTACTATCAATGAGCACAAAAGCAAAATTCTACTCTGTCTACTCTGCACAAATAAATAGTACAGGTTTTAGTTTGAATTAAATCAATATTATTATAAACTGTTTCTTCTTCTTCTTTTTCTTCTACAGTTTGCTTTGATTTCGAGGAGATCGAGGACTGAGGAGAGTTATGGTTGGTATGTATATCTCCTTGTCAGGTCTAGTAGCGTCTGGTCGATTGAATAAAATAATAACTTATTTTCATTTCAGTCAGTCCTGCCTGACTTGCATTTACTCACTCTACTGCATACTGCATAGTGTACTGCAGTGTAGTTACTTTGGGTTATTTAAATATGTTGTGATTCTTATTATCATAGTTATGGTTATGCTTATGATTTGTATGTTTGTATATATGAATACATATAATATGTATCTATAGGGATTAAGGGATATGACGTGAGTTGAGTCAAATGTCAATAAAATACTTTATAATAATAATAATATTCTACTTAAGTTTACTTCAGCTTGACTTTCCTTTGCACTACAATGCAGTAGAACAACATACAATACACTTTCCTTTATGTTTATAGCTTTCTGGTCGATGGGCTTGTCTTGTCTTATAATATTATTACTTGCAACTTTGCAAATACTTTACTTACCTTAACTTACCTAAACTTAACTTAACTTATACCATTACTTCAGTTCAGTCCCTGCAGTTTATTTCATCTACTTTACTTTACTTTATTTTACTTCAATTTCTGCACTGAAAGTATTCTAGCATTACTGTATTGTTTTATACTGTACATAATATACATACATATAACATAAACTGCATAAGAAAATAACATACTCTCCACTATTATGTACAGTACAGTACAATTCAGTCATAACAGAAAAAAAAAACAAGAGAACAAAAAACACCACTAGTTTTTCTCTGTTCTGTTTAGAATTCAAAAGTTCAGAGCAGGTCTTTCTGCGGTAATAACTTTGGTGATGTGATGTACTTTAATATCTATATATGCTTTACTTTACCTATTAAGTATTACCTCTATCTCCCTATCTATCAATCTATGTATAGTATACTATATCTACCCTATACTCATACCATACTATTCTTTACGTTGTTGTTAGGGTTAGCTCGCTCGCACTGAGTTCAACTCTTTAAGTATCTTATGAGCAGAATTCAATGTATCTGTATATAAAGTGTAAGTTAACTCTATTTTTTTCTATGTTATGTTCAATCTAAGTTGTACTGTAGTAAGTCTAATAGGTAAAACATAAATAAAATCATGACTCAATGTAAGTACGTAACGTACACTACTCACTCACTCACTACACTACATCGTCAATACAGGTAGTAATACTTCTAATATATTATTATTAATATTATTTATTACTTATTATTATTACTCTAAGTGTAGTGGCATGGCAGAATTATGTTCGACTATCAAACCAAACCAAACCAAACCACTAACATAATATTATTACATTATTACAATAACCACCCTGACTTTTTTTTTCTCCTTTATTACTAATTTCACTAGAATACAACACAATGCCTCCTGCCCCTCTACTGTTTTCACAAGCATTAAATATTAAACATTTTTATGTATTATTATTCCATATTAACATTCATTAATCTCAATCATTAGTAAAAGCATCAAAGCAACTGATTACTCTGAATGAGCATATTATTATTATTATGAACTGAGTATCTATATCACCTCCTGTCATATTAATGATTTATGTGTACGTACCTACATTATACATATATATATTAATGTATTTATTATCAATGCACAAGACCAAGAGACATTGACACTTACAATTATTATAGGTAGTCAGTCAATCAACGAGAGCAGTAATACAGTTCAGTGAGGTCGCAGTCAGCTTCAGTTCAGAAATCAAACAAGCCAACATCAAACGGCAAGACAATACGTACGTTGTATGTGTAGTGTAAGCACAAGTTATTTTACAGTGAACTAGAATACAAGTATATATGTATATATATATATATCCACACCTCAAGTGATTGTTCACTTTTTTTTTTACTTATCACTATCACACAAGGGAACTGAAAGTATCTTGTACTGTATCTGTATATTATTTACACTATTAATAAACAATCAACATGACGATTAATAATTTGTTAGCTCTGTCTACTAACAATAAGTCTGAATCTGTTCCTGTGATTTATTCCATTGTAATAATCAGCTAATAAGTTACGTTACGTTAAGTTAAGTTAAAGTAGATTACGTTAAATAAGATCAGTTAAGATAAGTTACTTTGATTTGACTAAGGTTCAGTTTTAGTTGTTTAAAATTCTTTCTCTGTGTTTCTCTCTCTCTCTCTCTCTCTCTCTCTACGGCACTAGTATATTGGAGGAGTAGTAGGTTTAATAGTAAGCAGCAACATGAGGAGTAGTACAAGTTGTACTGTACAACTACAACACTAAACTAACTAGAGAACACAAAGAAACTGAGTGGAAAGATTGAGAGTATGTTCTATTCTGTTCTGTTCACTCACTCACTCACTCACTCTATACAACAGCTCACTTTATTATCCAATTCAATTCACCACCACTCCCAATGCCAAGTCAATGCTCAACTCTCAATAAAGTACATACATACAATACAATACAATACAATACAATACAGAGAAGTAGCAATATCATAGGCAAAGTCAAGTCAAGTCTTGTCTTGTCTTTCCTATATAGCTTTGATGCCAAGCTGCTCTATTTCTGATCTGTACGTTGTATCTATGGAGTGTGTGTGTGTATGTGTGAGTGTATGTGTGTCAGTCAAGTTTCAAGTAAAGTAAAAGGAAGAAGGAACTGTGATGCAAAGGATGAAAATGAGCTCTCCGTCCCGACTTCCTGACGACCTGAAGACGAACAACGAAAGTAAAGTAAACCAAAAGAGGCTTTATAGTAAGAGCAGCCGGAGAAAGAGCAGCAGAAGAAGCAGCACAGTCAACATAATAGTGCGGAGATAGAGAGACAGGAATGGAGAAATGAGAGCAACGAACGAAAGGACCGACCCGACCCACCGACGGACCCACCAAAACCAACCAGCATAAACTCAATTCAACTCAACTCTTCTACTGAAACACCCAACGAAACCAACTGAGTGAACAGCTGATTCCTTCCGATCCAGCTAAACCTATCAACCTAGGTATGTTAGTCAAACCAAACCAAACCAATCCAAACCAAACCAAGCCAATCTTTTCGGCTTGGCCTTCAGTTGCTTCACTTTAGTTTACGTCAACAACACTTCTTTTAGATTCCTTTTCTCTCTGCCTTTTTTTTTCTTCTTTTGCTTTTTGCTCCTTCAGTGTGTTACTGGAGAGAAGCTTATAGGTATACGTACTAGGTAGTATAGTAGTAGGTAATACATAAATATGTCGTAGTATACGTTACATGACGCAAACACCATGTCATATTTTATGCACTGCTAAAAGACGCTAGCAACTATTGATGCAAAAGAGATTCACTGAGTGAGTTGATTGCATGTTTGAATAGAATATAGAAGGTATAGTGTAGTAGTTTCATAGTCCACTACTCTATTCATTCATACGGAATAAGAGCATAATATGTATTTTAGAGCCGAGCTTAGTAATTTAATTATGAATTAAAATTAAATAGAATCATGCATAAATCATAAATTCATTTCACTAGAATCCAAATCCACATGATATAAATGGAAATCTAAGGAATTCATCATGTTTCTGTTTCCTTGCAATATATAGTAGTAGCTCTGGAAATAAATGTCATGATGAATGAACATTATTTTCTTCTAAGAGAAGACAGTAAATTCGGCTTCCAGAACAAAATTTTCATTCCCCATAGTAAAGCAAAGTAAAGCAAACCCCAACCCTGTTTTATTATCCTGGAATTTGAATGATTATATTTAGAATTTAAAAGCATATTGAACGGAGATGAAATTTCTCGTAAAATTCTTTAAGTTATATCTTCCAAGATTTAGGTCGTTGCTTTTGGTGGCATGCTGAACTAGGGTACGGAGACCTTTTTTGACCCGTCATACATCATTCAGTAGGTATATAATGTACTGTGTTTGTATGTATGTACTACGACATAAGTACAAAGTAAAATTTTCTTTTTCAGACCCAACCATATTCTATAGAATTATTTATATTATTCCATTGTCCTGTCAACTGTACTGTACTGTATTCTACCTACTCTCTGGAGTGTTATTGGTAGACAAGTCATACTAATACCAAAAATAATAATCATACTATAATAAAATAATAATATATAATGTACCTTAATTTAATAGTTTCGTCTGAGCGGCAGTGGCTAGGCCGGTGCTTCACTTCACTGTTGACTGTAGAATCGGAAGAGTAATAAGAGTATATATAGTATGTTTGTCTGGAGCCCATGGATTTTTAAGACTTTTTAGACGAATGATGCCGTAGCACTCTTAGCAACCAGCCAGACTTGACTTGATAGTTATTGTTTCTTGTTGTCTGAGAGTCTGCGTTGAGCTGGTCTTGTTTGCTCTAGTCTAGTCGGTTCGGGTGTAGGTCCTGTGTGGGTCTGTGTCTCCTCGTCTTCTTGTATCTGCTTGCTTTCCTTATGGTATTTCCTATTCTATGGTAGGTAGTAGGTAGTATATTGAGAGATGGTATTATACGAACTCTAAAGTCTGGGAGAAAGGAGACTATAATAATGGATGGAACTCTTTCCGTCCCGTGTGTCGTTCACTTCACTTCACTTCACTCTGCACACACACACATATACAACACACACACTCACATACACACACACACACAAACAAACTAACTTGAAGACTCGAGACTCAAATTTAAATCAAGTGTATCAGCAATCCATTACTTCTCTATATAGTATATACTATACATTACATTACATTACATTATTATAGTTGATACTAGAGTTTTGTTGTTTGTTACTTAGTATAGTCTCTGTCTGTGATGTAAATTGTAGAAGTTCAACTTTCAACCTCTTGTCCTTTCTCAATCCTACAACAATAACAATAAGTTGTCTTTTCTTAAGCAAGCTGGAAAAAGTAAAATCTACTACCTTCAGCCAATTTAATAATACAGCCACTGCACTGACAATACTGAAGGGATTTATGTATTCAATTTCCACTTGGCCTTGCCTGTCTTGACTTGGTCTTGGTGTGTGTCTTCTATGGTCACATCTGGTGAAACGTTTGCTTTTCTTATTTGTTGCTAGTAATTGTTGTAAATATACTCAAATTGAAGCAAAGCTGTGAATCAAATTATGTGGACTGGGCTTGCGTTGAATTTGAATTGACTATTATAAGTGATTAAACAATCTAGCTGCTCTCTCTCTCTCTCGTTACTTTTTCAAACGGGACTTGATTAGTTTTTTTTTTGAAACTTTCTTTTTCTATTTATTTTGTGGGGCAGAGAATCTCTTATCACTACAACGAACACAACGACACCAGTGGATGGAAGATGAGATGAGAGGATTTGTAAGCAGTCAAAAAAGACGACAGGAAAAAGATACTTCTCTGGAATTTGATTTCACTTATTTTGACTGTGCAAATTTGCTGGCTGTATTTGATGTTGGTTTTGTTGAAGTTAGGATGGGATTGGATTGCTTTGGAGCTCTTTTACTTCCTTTTATATATATATATATATATATATATATATATATATATGTAAATATATGTATGTAAAAAGATGATCCTCAGGTTCTCCTGAAGGGTATTAGAAGTAGGTAGTAGGCAATAGAAGTAGTCGCAGTATGTTATTGTAGTTGTTGTATCATCATCTGTAGCTGTGTGTATGTCTTAAATGTATTCCACCACCAGCAGTACCACCACCACCACCACGGAGTCATCTCAATATCTCATCTCTTCTCATTTCATCTCATCATCGTCTTGACTTACATTACATTCAACATTACAGCGTTCACCATCACATTACATCCTACCATCTCTTCATCATGTGTACCATTTTTATCTTTCTTCTCTGTTTCTTCATCTCATTTTCCCCGTCTTTGAATTTAATGCTTTGCTTTGCTTTAGCTTCGGTCGCCTTACTATTTTTTCCCGTTGTTGTTTTTTTTTCTTTCCAAGCAAAGCCTCAGTTCAATTTCTCTATCTGGTTTTATTGGTTTGGTCTTCCTTAGCCTTATTTACGTTACTCTGCCTTGCTGCGGTTGTCTGGATTGAATTCAGAAATAGATTTGGTTATAAATATTATAATTGCATGGTGTAGATTTATGTGTAATATATATGTATGTATGCAAAGTTAAGCGCAAGTTAAGCCAAGCGAGTCAAGCCAATTTATGTTCAAACCTCAGCAGGGTGGAGATCTACTTGTACTCGGCTATGAACTAAGTGGGGGGATCAATTTTGATTTGCTTCATTTAGTTCTATGGCAAAATATTGTAGGAATAAAATATCGATTTTTTTCTGATGCTG
>JAAXYV010001144.1:0-10079 GCA_036851875.1 Novacerus sp. FZ-2019
TTCTTCCCCAGGGGGATGATTGGTGTATCCTCTAGGAATATCACTCTACTATGCCATACCACACTTCACACCAAATTTGAGTTAATTCGGTGACATGACCGGAACAGCCTTGTTCTGGTTTGAAAAAAGCTGCTCTAATATAAAGTTGAAACTGTCATTCACTTGATGAATAACTAAAACTTTTCCGAATCAATAATTAGGTGGCCGCTCTTTACAGGATTGTAAGGACAGCAGTTATAAGTCGTGATAGACTTATTTACGAAAAATAAAATGCATTAATATAAATCATTCGAGTGTTTGACAAATTAAGCAATTTTTGCTATTCGTTCAAACTGAATTAATTACAGTGGTTATCTAAAATATGTAATCTAGATAATGAAGTCATTCCAGGTCCTGCAGGTGGACAGTGGAGAGTCAAGCAGAATATATTATTCTTGTTTATATTTGAAAAATACGTATGTTTCTGACACCAATTAACCTAGTGTTTAAATATTTTTGATAATCAAAGCTGAACATAAGGTGGACTAACGAGTCCTGAAATCTTGCGATAAATACATTAAATAATTGCTTTCGAAACAAAAGGTAGTTAATTAATGTTAACAGCTTCCTCCCAACTATGAATCATAAACTGAAAGTTGAAAGCATAATGCAGCTACTTTCTGCAATCTATACTTTTTACAACAAAAATATTAAACATTGATCTCGTCCCACAGCGAGCCACACAAGCCTACGTCTGCCTCTTTTTCGATTCTGGAACAACAGTTTCCCAGAATTTTTTACTTTTTCTATGCTTTTGTTATCCAGCCAAGTAAATATGTTATAGTAGTTTTACTGACGAAAAATACTGACACACACAAGCCTTAATTTCTTGTGAATAGTAAATTAATAACAACTGACAAACAACATTATCTATCTTTATAATCAAATTATCCGTGAGACCTATATTAACTATTATGTTATTTCCATCTTTTTACATTTATTTGATCCTACATCCTTCAATTCGTGGATTGTATACTTGGTATGTATTTTTAAAGAAATTATTTTACACAATTTCCATCACCCAAATACATTTAACCATTTGTTTAACTTTTTTACGTTTACGTGTGATTTCTTGGCATAAAACTCGGGGATGAAGCTTTACGAATTTTCGACATTACACGAGAATCGACACTTAAAGTAGTTACTTGAAATTATTCATAATATGTTCAAAGAATTCAATGATTGATAGTATTACAATATCCTGCATATTTAGGTTTCATTAGGCAGTAGGTATATTACATTTTATGTGGTGCCTCCGAATATCAATGTAATTGTAAAATCGACAGCAGAAGTAACAGCGGCAAGGCGACCATGGAACAAGTACCTTTTTCTTTGCGTTTAATTTCGACATTCACTATTTAAGTTCAAATACATGTTGCATGTTACATGCAGCAGTAGAAATGACACGGCCAAGTGGCTTTATTGCCTGAAAAGTTCACTCTTACATTAATAATCTATACTTTGATTCTATACCGATCTACGTTGTACATATAGATTCCCGAATTTGCGCCTCATCGTCATCAAACAAGTTATCCTCATGAATGTAGTCACCTAAAATTCTGAAACCACCTCTTACTTCAAATGGGATATTATTATAGTGTTAAATGAGTGTACCCGGACATATCTCTGCAGCGCAACATCAGATGAAGCAGGGGCAATGAGCAATACCAAACAGAGAATGTCTGCTGTAATATGCCGGCTCCAAGGTAATACCAGGAATGAAGTACAATTTATAATTAGATGTGGGTATAATTTGAGCTATTCTTCAGCTGTTAAACGTAAAGAACGCGTTAAGGGTAAATAAGCTAATATTAATGAAGTGTAGCAATTGAGTCCAAAAGCATTGGGTTTATTGGAATCCATGATTACTTGAAGTATCCAAGAAGATGACGGAGGTTGAAAGTAATATCCTGGCAATATACACATTTTATTTTAAGTTTATTTTAATTTAATTTTTATTTGCATTAAGTCAACATTCATTTTTATCACCATATGCAAAATGCAAAATTCGTCATTCAAAAAAGTTTATTACACAAAATTCTAGTTTGAACTGCCAAGTGGGCGTGGGTGTACTGGAAATGAGTACGTAGTAGTATTAGTGAATTCAAACTAAAGTTGCATGCAGTTCGACTTGAGATTGCATTACTTATCTATAAGTAGAACAACTATCTACAAAGGGAAGATATGTAAGCGACATCGCACAAAAAATAAATAAAGTCGACGTACCTGAAATTAGGAAGGGCAACAAGACTGAAACCTATATTATAGAATAATAATTGAATTGTAAAAGAATTTATAAAAATATAACTGTGAAATGACTTAGTCACATTTTGCAAATATAAAAGCTGCTTACAATTACCTATATACATGGTGTTGTACAACATAAATCTATTTCTCTAAATGTCATCTGCACTTGCAGTAAAATCAATTCTACTATCTGTATTTTCCATTTTAAAGTGTCTGTTATTAACTTACCAATCATTATGTTCAGGATGCATGAATTAAAATTAGTTTCTTATACGTCAGCTTTAATTGAGCAACAAAGCTGTTGTATTCGAACGATTAGTAGATAATCAAACTGCCCACAATCTTTGATGCTCCATTCACATGCATTGTTGACATATGCGTATTATTGTCGATGAAGCTATACGTTTGTACTGACCAACTAATAATTTAATATATGTATAGCATGAACCAGGTGCCAGATTATTAGGTTCATCTCAATTTCACCATGTCTACAACACCTCAAGACTCAACAGTTTATCGATTATTGTTTTCTGTTGGTTATGACGCACCATAGTCAATTTTCGTTTTCTATATGAACCGGCCAATGTATCTAATTCTTAAGTATTCTGTTAATCCCATATTATTTAGAAAATATTATTTATGATGTTTGTATATTATCTGTATAGTTAATATGTTGATGGAGCTAATTGTTAACGCTCAATCGTCGGTGTTATTGTACCGGAGATGCTATGATAGTTAGAGTAGTCAGCAACTTTGAACTTGACTTATAATGCAATGCTGTGCCTGGTGACATAGGCATGGCATCAAACTTCTTTGAACGATTCTTCTTATTGTGAAGCAAAGTTTCTATTTGAATAAAAACGAATAAAATAATTAATCTCCGATCAAGTAGATACAGCTACGAAAAAAGACCATCTCTTGTCTAAATGTCGAATCACATACATCTACACTTCACTATTCTATTAAATCACAAAACAAACATTTTACAATTAGATACAAATGCCATTATGTAGTACAAATGAGGTATGATTAAATGGACATGTAAATGGCATCAAATCATCATGTAGAAAAAAACTGACAAATAAACAACGCTGAGTTAGCGTCAGACAAGGACCTAGTCTGATGCTAATAACTCTACCTATATCTATGAGACCTATATAATCAATAGGTCTTCATTTTCAAAGTTTATGCACACAAAGGCTACTGCTACGTTTGCTTATAAAGTTTTACGTTTACAATATCGGTATGTAATACCAAACCAAAAACCAATAATGTTCGAAATGAAAATAAATGATGCTGCAGTGTTCCACTCCATTCTATCATACATTAATTTTGTATAAGTAATAAGTGAACAGAGAGCCTATAGACTGCCTTTGAGTAACCTGAACCAATACTTTTTGCTTCTTTGTGTTTGTGTTCGATATCCAAGCCACTCCTAGTCCTGCATGCATAGAATTTATTTTTTTGCATATGCAATAGAGTATCATTACGAACGGCTAGTCTGCAGAATATTACTAACGAAGTCGATGAATACACAGACGACAAAATAATAGAACGAATAGAACTGAACGATTTCGTATTTTGTATATGAAATATAAATAAGAATACTTTAGTATTCTTATTTATATTATATAGCTGAAGAGTTTAATCAGACGATATAGTGTTAAATTTCATAGCATCATAAAGAATCAATTTGATGCAAATTCAGACATGCAGAAGCGTCCTATAAACTCTCATTACTACGTACACCTTTTGAATTCATTCCGATCATACAATACAGCAAGTGTATGAAATGAATAAGAACAACTGCTAAAACAAGGTACTTTGGTTTTACCATTGGCCCATCCGGTCTACCCAATGTTATATTGCTTATTGTGTCCACAAATAACTCATCATTTATACATACAAAGCTCAGGTATATGCCTACACATTATGTGATGTGTCTTAGATAATATGCTCCCCCTCACACCGTCTCAGCCAAACGGATAAACTGAAGTTTCATATTGCATTGTAAGAATTGAAGATGCGACAGGAGAAACCCATATGAACTGTTTGTACACTTCCGAAACTTTACCTGAAAATATTGTGTTTAATGGGACCTAGTCTATCTGTTGTAATAAACTAAACTTATAAAACCCATGCGATGAGGATCCACTCACCATATGACTACCAACTATAGAAAAACTTAAGAAACTACGAGCATACTTTTATCACGATCTTGTATTAATCTCTATATGTAAAGCTTAGTTTAGAATGGAAAGAAAGAGATACTCTACTTAACATGTATACCTCTAACAAATTAAAAATTACCGACGGGTTCTATTGGTCACTTTGCTTCAATAAAGTGGTTCAATAATTCTAGATCAACACGACTCTGCTGTGAAAAGGATGCTTTGGAATATTTACATAAAAGTATTGATTTTGCCATGCCGTTTTTCATATATTTAACCAGGGGTATGTACGAACTTGTTCACCTTAATTATTAAATTGCAGCAAAGTGTATATACATAACTTGCAGTCACGAGAAATTCGCCCGGTCTTAAGATATTCCTTCCTTACTATATAAGTAGATTTAACTGTCATTTCTTGTCACTCTTCATACAACACTGAAGGTAAGATTTTTCCAGTTTGATTAGCTGCACTGAACTAGTCATTGTAAAATTACCTGAAGAAATTTAAAACTTGAAATTGAAAATGGAATCAAACTTTTCTGGAGCCAATAAAAATCAGAAGAGCTCGGAGTCGGACGAAATGGTCTTCACATTTCCAATTTATTTCACCATTCTGTTCGACCTTGGATACTATATGGGGCTTGTACCTTACAGAATTTTGTACAACGGGGTGAAGTATGTCCTGCACACAAATCTGTTTCAGCAGGTACAGTTGAATTTAATGATGGCAATCAACATATTAAAATACGTATTTGAGTTTCATTTTATAAGTTTCACTGTAGCTAATAATGCATGACTATTCATTAAAATCTGTTACACAATCATAACTCATAACATTAAACAACTGATTGAAACAACATGATTCTGTTTGTACGTCAAAAAATTCTTCGATTGAATTGTAAAGGTTAATGGCCGCACACCAAATAAATTCTTATACTTACTTACTTCGTTACGTACTTATTTACTTTTACATATTTGTGTGTATAACTCGTTGGCATTTGTAATTTTAAATTATATATTGTGATGTAGATTATCTGTGGCATCTCATACGTGTCAATATTTTCACTCTCGTGTTTTCAACTGGCCATGCTGTTTACAAACATCATTCACAAAGAACCAATTTCGACTGCTGACGCCTTATTAGAAACCATTCAGTCCGTGAGAATCATGTTTTTCATGGGAATGATTTTGTTCTGCCGCGATGATTTCCTCAAACTTCTAAATTCCACAATCCCAAACCCCAACTCTTCAAAACGAAAGATGTAATATTTTGTGGAGTATTACGATAAGCATACATTACAGCAATGTAGTTTAATTGTAGCTGTGAGGTGGGAAGGTAAACTTCTCTAGATGTCAAGTATATCATTAAGATTTCAAGTCTTTTTAATGCAAGATAATATCTAGCATAAGTATATTCATTCAAAATGTGTTTTAACTACTCTGTCTGTGCCTACATTTTGAATAACATTTCATTTCTAATACCGCTTTATATGATGTACACACAGCGAATTCTTCTCAACGGATTATTGTCGTATTCGTGATGCTATTAGAGTTAGTAAATAAATTTTGTCTGTTATTTAAGTACTTAGTAGTTTTATTGAATCGCTTTATATTCTTAATTTACTTCATGGCTGTTTGAACATTATTCTGATTCTCAATCATGTGACCAAGCATTAATAATATCACCCGTTTCACTGAATAGAATACTTAAAGATCAGATCGTAGTATTGTCAATTGTAGACTATACTTTCCAATATAATACCTATATGACCATTTTGACTAAGTAAAAATAAACTTTGGCAGGTTTGTATAGTGTATGAAGCATTATTTTCACTGTTGTTGTTCTCTGCAACTTCATGTAAACCGGCTTTGACTGGATCAATACTGTCGATTAGGAACCCGTCAACAAATAGGTTTTAATCTTTCCTCAAAAGTAGTATTTAGCAATAGCATTTAGTTCTCGTAAGTAACACAGATACCTAAACTGTCATTATAAACAAAGCCAAGCCATATTATTGTTGCGTGAAATAAAACTTAAATGTACAAGTTCCGGAATAGTAAATAACGTGTGCAACTTCAGAGCCATAGCCTATTGATTTTATGGCCACAATAACTTCGTCATTCTCATCCTCACTGTCACTGAAGATAATTATTCACTTCCTGTACGTTTTATGAAAATTTTGTTGATTCAAATTACTTTAAATACTATTATTAAGAACAGGAAGTATAACATAAAAGTATAATATTATCTTTTACTGTTTGCCACTGTCCTTGGTTCTTACGGATTCTTAGGGGTGATTTATCACCTTTAAGTACCTATATGATTTTATCAGGAATATGTAAAGAATGTCAGTCAATACAAATTGGTATTATGGGATATGGTATGGAGGACAGCAAGTCTTATGTACTATTTCGGTATTGAAATTTTTACAACATTGATACATCGATAGAAGGAAGTCCTAAAAACTGTTTCAATTATCCTGAAAAAGCTATCACTTAATGCTTGTTGGTCCCAAATAGACTATAGGTCACTCACAGAAATTAATTGCAGTCCTATGTTCTCTCTTTCACCAAAACTTGAAATACCATACGGACACACAATTCGAATTCTTGAATGATGCTCGGTGACCCAAGACGCTTTTCAGGATTTAAGGGTCGTGAAAAACAATTATTTTTTGTAATTTACCTACCAAATCCGATGGTGAAGGTATTTTAATGTATACTTGAACCAATGTTTAATCAAGAGACTATTTCAAATTTGGGTCAGATGAATGCTGTAAACCAATTGTTGCTGCATATTATGAAGTTTGCAAACCTTTGGCAGCCAAGAGCCAGACTGAAAGTTTTTCTGCTGATTGGAAATGCACGTTCTATGCTAATTTTCATCCAAAATAAACTTTTCAATCAAATGAAAATACATATAATGAAATGAAATTTCCTAAATAAAATTTTGGTATACTGTCCGGGTGTAATCCTTTGATGTACAATTCTTGAACCCGCGTGTATTACATTTGAGAGCAATGGTGGAATACATTTTGGAAATAATATGAAAATCATTTGATTTTAACTGATAAAAATTAGACAAGGATATGAGATAATAATTTTGTACTTCCTAAATACCAGACTAAATATTGCGAGTTTTTGTAATTCTCTGTTCTCCCCGTTGGTCTGAATTCTGTACACCAAACGGAAAGTTTGAATACCAGATTGAATTGACACACTGCATTCATTGTGTGCAGAAGTTAAAAATAAACAAAAAACAACGCATAAAAACTTGAAACTTAAAACGCATTAATTCTTTGGAAGGATCATCTATACGGGTTAGTTGATTTATTAGAATCTCTTGGAAGGGGAAGCATATCAAAAATGTCCGGAATCAATAATAATAACCAGCGATTTGTTCATTCTACTGTGGATTGGAGAAAATCGAGACCTGGACGGAAAGCAAAACTAAGTTACATTCTTGATACGGATTTATTTTCAGACATAACTTTTTGTATTGGTGCTGAGAAGGTATCAATGTTTGGGCATAAATTTGTGCTTTCTTTGTACTCTACTGTTTTTGAGGCCATGTTTAGAGGTCCATTGGCAATAGAAGGTGAGGAAATGATCGATTTACCAGATATTGAACCAAATGCTTTTCGGTCTCTGCTAAAGGTATTATAATGTGTTTTATATCAACGTTTATTAATTTTGGTACGGTATGCTTAATATATCAAACTATACATACGTATTGTCTTTAATTTCGCAGATTTTATTTTAAACCATTATACATAGTGTTTGTATATATATAGTAAATATGTGTATATTTTTTTTATATATTTACTATCATAGAGACATGTATACTTATTTACTATTGTTTCGATTCTTTGCTCAGATAATATTAGTCATGCATTTATAATTTTAGTTTGTCTACACGGGCGAATTCGATAATGAAATATTAACTCAAGATGCCCTTGGAGTGTTATACGCAGCTAAAAAGTATGATATAACAGATTTGGAAGCCGAGTGCATCAGCTTTCTTAAATCTCGAATTTCAGAAGACAATGGGGTGAGTATTTTTCAGACCGCCCAATTTTTAGATGAAATAGATCTTCGTGATGAAGTTCAAGGCTTTTTGATAAGGTAAGTGTACTTTAAGCCAAAGGAAACACATAGCGCAGTTGAAATTTGTTTCCATTCAACGCATGCTTTCTTAATTACTGAAATTACTCAACAAGAAAAGTTATGTTTTGTTTTAGAAATTTTGACAACATTATGAAAGCAGAGGATTTTTTAAATATGTCACGAGAAAATCTATGCTTATTTCTGGAAAGTGATGATACTCGTGGCTGTGAGCTGGATCTTTTCCATGGCGTTTTGAAGTTATTAATAGAATTTCAGCAATTTCTAATTAAATAGTAATTTATATGAAGATATAGTAAACATTATTTATTCATTCACATTAGATGGGCAGTGGCAGAATGCTCGCGACAAGAAATACCACAGACTCCTGAAAACCACCGAGTAGTATTAAAAGAGGCGTTGACCTTAGTTAGATTCCCTGTTATGACTAGTGAAGACATCGCCTTGCAGGTTGTGCCAACAGGAGTATTATCTCCAGAGGAATGTACACTACTTTTCCAGCACTTGGTTGTTTCCCCTGATAATCGGTAACTTATACCATGTGTTTTTAAGTATATAATTTTCATATAATTTTGATTTCAAAACAATTATTTTCTTGTGCATTTTACTATTTTCAGATCTCTCCTCCCACAAATACCATTTAATTCGAAAAAGCGAAACTGTTCAATCTATACGGCAAAATTCTACGATGAGGTGGCTCGTACTGCATATGTAGACATTAGTGCGGGGTGGTACAACAAGTAATATTTGTTTTCTATAATGTAATCGCTTATTGAATAATATATAAAAAAAAAATTCCTCGAATGTGTAGGTTTTCGGTTGACCAATCGGTTTCAGTTGTTAGCTTCGGCTTTTACGGTCCTCACAATGTTGATGTTGCTACTTATGACGTTCATATTAAATTACTTAAAGACTCTTCGGATTCAGTTTTCGCCGAAGCCAAACAAACTTTAATGGTCAAAATGAAAGAAGTGTTCCATGTGAAGTTTCCAAAAGCTGTTCCTATTAATCCTTCAATCAGTTATAGGGCATGGTTTTCGCTAAAGGTAACGCTTTTGTGTGCTACAAGTATTCTTATAATCAATGTGATTACACAGAGAGATTCTTATAGCTAGAAACCTTGTAAGGTTTCTACCAGTATGAAGTACCAACGTTGCTAATGAAGTCAAACAAAATAATTTCCATTGTTATCCCGTACGACTTTAACATTTTTAGATGTTCTCCATTACGGTTCACCTTGATACAGCCACAGGAATCTTTGTGTGTAATCAATCACCTTGCTCATAATTACAAATTATTACTCCTTTTTTAAATAACAGGGTCCTTTAACATGCCATGGAACAACGACAATACCAATTCAAGAGGTAACGATTCCCGTGAACGGATCAAGATTTCGACAAGTAAAATTTTTTTACACCGTAACGGGTGCACACCAGTTTCCTGAGATATCCTTTCAGATTTAAATGATGTAATAATATCTCTACAACGATGTTACTG
>JAAXYV010001145.1:0-10077 GCA_036851875.1 Novacerus sp. FZ-2019
AGGAGTGAATAATATCCGTTGAATGGAATCGACTATGAGCTAGTCGATTCTCACTCCTCCAGTACTTTTCCCTGTCTTGTATTTACTGTTATTTTGAAGCATACAAGGAGGTATCTCTGTTAGTACATGATAAAGCTAACATAATGTGAGGAAAATTGGGAAAATAATATAGATTCTATATTTATATGAACAACGTATGATGTAAGTTAACTTCTACGGAAGTATGAAACTCAATTTAATTTGACAAAAACTCGAATAATATATTTACCAGTTGGTTGAGCTATGTATGTACAAATATCTAACTGCGGTTTGTAAAACTGATGAGAACTAAGCTTAAAAGGTACCCATATGAAACGAATGACTACATTTGTTTTTGTATAGCTGGTCTGCTCTGTAATATTTGTACTCCTCGGAACGTCCGAGCTAGATTCACGGAACTGTTGTATGCTGACATTGAGTTTGAAAAAGATAAGGTATTTGTTGGATTTGTGGTTTTTTTAGGTCAATGTATCACAAGTAACCAGTATGTATCATCTCAGCAGACATTTACCTATATAAGTAAATAACATTAATTTGCCCTCACATCTTTAAATAGTTTCAATTAGCTGAGTATAAGCTAAATTTTCATCGATCATTAATACTTTCCTACAGAATTTAAATAGTAAAAAAAATAAGGTAATTAGTAGATCGTTATAGAAGCTTAAACAGGAGTTGTGAGTATCTGTAACAAATTTGCTTTAAATGTAAACGAGTGTGAATTATCATTAAACTGAAATCTTTTAAACTGAATTTCAGAATTTTTTCATCATGAAAACTGGTGCTGTACTTACGATTTTGACGATTTTTGTGCTGGCTGCGACTGTCGCTGCTACATTTGATAATGAATTTTTGGTGGATGAGCGAGCTGAACCAGAAGGAGGTGTAAGTTCCCTGGAAGCCAAAGTTCGGGTCACCCGTGCTCGTCATCGAGTTAATCGTCCTCCCACCAGAAAACCTCAATATCATGGCAGTGGAAGTAGAAATAGAGGTTCCTACGGCAGATATATGGATGATGGAGATGCTAATGGATATGCTGCAGTACTAGGAAAGTGAACTACGAGTTTTTCTTATCTTGATGTAAATAGTTACAATCTGTTGTAGTTGTACGACTGTTGTGAAACAAAATGTTAAAATACTAGTCACTTTTGTTCGTATTAATAAACTCTTATAAAATGATTACAGCTATATTCAGCCCGTGAATTTTGCATCAGTAGTCCCAGCCAAATTGTTCAAATGACTATATATGGTATGCACTCTTTGTAAAACAAATAAAAACGTATTGTTGTTCACCAACTGTACTGTGAGTGTTTACAGTGAGCAATAAGGTCAATCAGTTGTTGATACATTGATATTTCAGGGCTAGTTTGGTTGTCTGACAAATATAGAATTCCTAAAGGAAGAAATATGTCAAATCAGGTGTTTATAGTTAGCTATATCTAAATTATCTTCACATGTGCTTTTAGAGTTACTCTGAACCGTTACAGTTACACGTTATGTCACTATACCGTTACAGCAAGAGTGTTCGTCGAATATTCCTGCATTAATCAATCAGTGTAGATTTTTTTTATGTTAAGGATTTTAGTATGATTATAATTATGCTATTATGATTCAGTGAGATTCTGTGGATGCATTTCATGATTAGGGGTTACTTTGCATATTTTTCTTCTACATAATCTGATACCGATTAATACCGAACATATTTTACGAGGCCTAACAATGCTTCATAATGAGAATAATACAGCGGCGACATATTTCTGTCTTTGAGAAGACAATAATCTGCCATTTTAACAAATGAAGACCGAATTAGAAGAATTTTATCTTTAAAAGAAAGCTGGTTTTAGGTTATTCTATTGGTTAGGAAAACAGTTGAACAAAACATCCATAGATTTACTTAGAACTAAGCCTATTTCGGAGCCCTGCATGCGATGAATACACACGTCACACACACACCATACAATGACTTTTAAGCTACTGAACTGTCATAGAATAAGGATAATATCCTCATTCTATGCTGAACTGTTAATTGTTCAATCTCATGCACATTGTCTCACATTTCCCAATATTCGTCCAAATCATTACGCTTCTTCACGTGACCGGAGAGATACAAATGAACCTACACTGAGAATACAATCTCTACCTTAAGTTATTTATAAAAACTCTTCCCATTTCTGAACTTTTCGTTTGTTTCGTTGAACTTTTTTTTTTTTTTTTAAATATTACCCTTCTCCCGTCAACAAAGAAGAACAATTCAAACTGTCCGTATATTTCTCACATAACACTGCACACTTCAAGCGCTCACGGATTGTTTACTCAACAATATTGATATATAAAACTTATACGATTTCGAAAGTGTAGTTTCCGACAACCGCACAGTTGTAGAATTATGTCTCATATACTTTGTTACAGTAAACGTATGCGTGCTTTTTTCCAACTTAATGGTCTTCATGGTTAATAAATAAACGAAAACTAGCTTTCATTTGAAATATAATTCATTGATTTCGGTTTTGATTAGTTAAAGATTATTGTAATGGCAAAGACATAATGATGCATATAAGTGTAATTATAATTTGTAGTTGTAATTGAAATTCGTGTATCTTAAATTGTACTTATGACATTTTTCATGAAATTTGCCAGCCCTTCAAATTTGCAGATATTATATTACTAATGGAATATTGGTACTTTTCAGTCAAACAAGATTACAGAAGTGTTCTGCTATGGGCTCACATAAGTCGAGCGTAAGACAAGTTAATCAAAGTAATAGAAAAATTGTGAAATAAAAGTAAGAAAAGTCAATGATATTAGACCACACGATACAGTTAGGAAGTTTTAGTTACAGCTACAGTCCTGCCGGCACAAATGAAATCGAATAGGATTAATAGAAAGGAGAGGTTTTGGATATGAGAGAGTTTGAAATATTCTTGGTCAACACGAGTTTAAACCTATTAACTAAAAGGCAATTTTAGTTTACCTCCCATTTCCAATAAAACAAATTGCTGACAATTAAAATTTAAAAAAAAATCTCAAATGATTTATGTCTATCATGTAGCAAATTCTCAATCAGTTTAGACACATGCGTAAATTAAAATTCGGCCTCTGTCTATCGTTTATGCAGAAATACGACTAAGTTTTGAACCATTCGCCCCTATACGCGCTTGGTAGCCCAACTTTTGGCATTTACACAGATGTATTATTGTCCTACATGTTAATTAATTTGATGCTGAATGCTAGGCTTAAGTGATGATATAGAGAAAAATTTATGATTCAGTAATTTTTGAAATCAGTCGCTTTAAAAATGGTTTAGTTTATAATTTAAAATATATCGTATTTAATGCATTGAAGAAACGGATTATATATTATTTTCAGAAATTTTCAACAAGTACATGCCTTTGGTTAATTTTTAAATAATTATGAGAATTTAAATAGAATAGACATGTATCTTTATTACATTTATTTCTCTTTATATCTTTGATGACGAGGAGGTGTTGTTGATGGTATATCTGTATTTCAGTAATTCTAACGTCATTAATATCTGCCGTGGAATCTTCCACGTCCAGAGGAAGGACTAGCGTAAGTCCATGGAGCCCACAATCTTGCTTCCCTGTAAAATATTTAATAAACAGAATTGAAAACAATTTAGTTCATTTAGTTTTTGGGCGTGTAGCACCCTAATTTGGTCTTTCTACTAAAATTACGTGAACATCATAGAATTTAGTTGACAACACCTATTCAACTTCATTATTAAATATTATATATGATAAACATGAAAATGACGGAGTTAAGAAAGTCGAACTCCGTAATCAATAAGAGATAAAAGACACTGAAAATCTATATATTTGAAAGCTATAAAAATTAATTTAATTGGTTGAGTTACCGAGGTTCAATGAAATCTTCGAAGTTATGTTTACTTTCTTCCATGCTGGGAAAAGAAAAGCCCATGTCAATAAAAACGGCTGCACATATTATGGAGATAGTGATAAATACCCCGAAATTCTGAAACAAGTAACATAATTAATTCAACCAACACCGACCGACAAATAGGTACGTACTCTCTTAGTGGGTGTTTCGTTACCTTAAACATTTTGGTAAGTAGTGTTAGGGTGTACAAAATGTTATTTTATTTCTTTGTATTTTTATAAGTTTGTAAAACTGTCGAGACTGTTATGTGTACTGGTGTGCATTTTTATGAGATGTGGAGCTAGTATTTATACGGGAATATTATTATTGTTGTTATTCCTTAATTGAAAACCATGAATGAGAACAAATATGAGTGATCACTTTTGCATGGTAAGTTTGAGTATGCTCAATTTGATAGTGTTACGGAGAAATAGCAATTGGTGTATTCTAGAATACAATCAGTTTCTGAAAAATGGGTCATTTTAAAGAGGCTACCTCATCAATATAGTGTCATGCCCTACTTGACTTTCAAAATTGTCAAGTGTCAATAATGGATAACTTACAGACTTCATGTGAATGAATGAAGTCTGTAAACAGAATTATAGGTTAGAAGTAGAAGTGTGCATATTTGTACGAACCAAGTAAACAGACAGTAATAGCACACACTTGATCACCCAATGAAATCCAATAAAATAGCATTATTGTTTTTTGAATGAAAGAAATCAAGTAGTAAAATGTGGGTTAGCTTGGAGTAAATGGGAACTTTACGAACAACACGCATACTTTCTTCAACACGCGACAATGACTTTGATGTAAGTATGGAGTATGAGTATTGAGTATGACTGACTATACAACCAATAAATTGCATTTAAGACGAAGTTCTTAAGAAACTGCTAATGAGTCTTACGCAGAATTCTTTCCGATTTTCAATTTCGACGAACTTTCAATGAGTACTTTAGGTCAAAAATTGTGCTAACGATTTCACACTCACTGTTAGTACTTTTCCACATCTGCACACAATGAGAAAATCATCTCTAGAGATATGTGTAGTGTACTTACTTTATATAAATGAGAACATGATACAACTAAGCCAAAGCATTGCCCGAATATTAACTTTAGCAAATAAAATTCCGTTAGAATTCTTTTTTGCAAAATTATTTATAAATCTGTTTATTTGATATTTTCACACCTCCTTGTTACATTCAATCTTCTCACAAACGGTTTGAACTACAAAATATTACTAACACGTTTTGTGTAGTACATATTTTCTGTTGTAGCATATAACACTTTATATGGTTTGGCCAAATATATATTATATATATTATTCATAATCATAATTGCACAATTTATCATTTCATTTATAATATGGAATGAATCAAAAAATTAGTAACGAGACCCATTTTTGCATTCATACACAACTTCACAGTTAGTTTTCCATAACAGGTACCCAGCCAGTATTACATTCAGTTTTTACCCCATTTTTTTCTAATCACAACACTAAAGACTTATGAAAACCGTTTAGAAAATTACTGGTTTGATTCTAATCTAACTTTTAGGACGTAGTACAATTTTTGTCTTGGAACTGCTCATGTACATATTAATTATAACAATAAAATACAGAAATGCGTAAAAAGGTAATCATTAGGTGAGAATAATGAAACTTATAAATGGGTATAGCTCAAATAGAGGTTGGATTAATCATTATAATTTAAGTCTTTGCGAGTGCATGCAAACAAATAATAATATTGATGGTGTGCTAAAAGTGCCAGTACAGAAAAATCCATCAGTCTCTATATAACATATGTTATGCCCGCACCTTTCCCCCTGATTGTGTATCGAAAAGCTTTCTAACGAAAAAAACTTGCACAGATGTAGTAGCCATAATAATGATGCACTGTACGATTGACCAAAACGTGACATAGGATTGATTGTCTTCAAGAAGTGCAAAATCTCTGGATTCCCGAGCTCTTGAGTTATGTAGAAGTTGAAGTACTGAACCAATTCTCTGGTCCACACCTAAAGTAAATTAAAATATATTAAGAATTACACTGAGTAGGTAACAAATATTATTTTAAAACTATTTAGGTCACCCTAAGTCACCCGAAGTAAAAATTCATTCAAAGTGAATATTTAATATTTGCTTTGACTTTGATCAATGTTTACAAAGTTCAAACATAGCATAAGATTTTTACCTGATAGCATGGTTGTGAAGTTTGTCACGTGTATGTCCATCGACTCAAGTTCTTTTGTATATTTCTCCCACTCATCATATATATAATTATATTAAGGGCGGTGTAATAAAAGTCAAACATAGAAATAAATTAAACTTGTAATTTTAACTTGTTACATTTCAAACTATTCAAACAAGTCAGGCATCTTCATTCATATAATATATTGACTGAAAAAATGTCATACATGATTTTTTATAAATGTCTTATCAATGAATATGAGAAAGGTACCTGAAAGTAGTGATATACATGTTGACAAGCTTGGAAGCAAATCGAGAGAATTGATTATCAATACACACAGCATAATAACCACCCGCAGCAGCAGTTTCCTGATAGTCTGACTGAGCTTTCCAAGCATATGGATGAACAATTTGCCCATTAGGATGTCTTACAGCAAAACCCGCTTGACCATCCCCACCTCGGAGAACTTGAAAAGAAACATAGAGAGTTGAGCCTGGATGAACATATTGATAGTAACAATCTTCTTTGCCTGCGTCTATATGGACTTTGTAGTCCATTGCTATACCGGGTGCATCTTCGTATATAGCGTGAGCAACCTGTGCCAGCAGGGAAACTATTACAATTCCCACTATGATCATACTGAATTAAATTGTTCACTTAATTAACTTGGCAATTCAGTTCTAAGTAATTTCGATATTTCACTTCTATTCTACTTCTTTGTAAACCGGCGCCTCGCTTTCACACCGAGTTCAACATCGAGGCCCCAACCAAAACCCAAGTGTCAGTCGAAGAAGATTTTCTATAGTTGAGGAACAGGTTGTTGTTAACCTTGGGGCTTTATCTTTTCGCAAGAGAATGTAAGAGCTGAACCAACTCAACTTCAATTCAACAACACACAACTACAACACAATGTCTATCCTTTCCGTTCGTAGGTAGTAGTAGGTAAGGTACGTAGTAGGTATACACACTCTCTTTAAGCTTCTCGCTGTCTGTAGACTGTGACTGTACTTGTACTGCCACTACTGTACTCTCAATCAGCAGTAAGTGCTAAAGCTCTGCAGCTTAGAGAAGCAAAGTACACAAAGGTTTTCCTTTTACACATACAGCAGACAATAGTCATGCAGAGGACACTATAGTGAAATAATATAAGTCCGTAGCAACTATAAAAGTGAACTTTTCAATTCATTCAGAGTTCACGGATGTGCTGAATGTAATGTATATATTATCTGCATAATTCAGTATAAAATAATACTGTTTTCATGTTTTAAATGCAAATTAAGATGCCTCTCTTAAGCGACATCTTTATTTCAAATATTATTTAATTTATAGATTGTACCTCTTAATAACCTCCTTTGGTAAAAGAACAGTAACCGATGAAACTGCTTTTACTATACATGTACAGAGTTTATTGGTTGGGTTGTGTAATATAAGATGTACATTATTTACCATACAACTAAAGCTGGTATATAGGAATGCCTTGTTTAGTATATTAAAATCTGTTTTGACGAACCTTGTATTATTAGGATATGAGATATAGGTTATAAGTCAGCTTATTATAACAGTTCTACAAAGAACTCCAGTTTCTCTTTCTGCTTAATGTAATGCATAAAAATTGTTTTTGTTTAAAGTATGCAGGCAGCTATAATACGGCAACAGCAAGTGTTCTAAGAAACGGAAGAAAGCATCTAAATAATCCATATTATGGTGATCTCGGTTCTGGTTTTCGATCAATTCTGAATGTTTTTGTTATCGGTTTGTGCGTTTTGGCGTACCTTTGAGGTATAAACTTAAGCAACATACACATGAACACGGCAAAACCAAATAAATTGCATTATAATACATAGGTAGCTAGAATATTGT
This sequence comes from Novacerus sp. FZ-2019, assembly GCA_036851875.1. Lineage (NCBI taxonomy): Eukaryota > Metazoa > Arthropoda > Collembola > Entomobryomorpha > Tomoceridae > Novacerus > Novacerus sp. FZ-2019. The sequence continues at coordinate 7,983 of JAAXYV010001145.1, forward strand.
GAAACCTTCCAGCTCGAGGTTTTCAGCGTTTTATAATACATTAAATAGTCAAATATTTGTTTCAGAGAAAGTACAATACTTACTTAGCCATAAAGACAATTTATTTACAACGCACATCATTCTCACGAAAATGAAGAATTTTGAGGTCATGAAGATGGTAAAAGTTAGTCAAGTTCATACTTCATGTATAACATAAATATAGCTGTCTTGAGATGATGCTTGCTTCAAAGTGAAAATAGGTGCGGAATTAATTTTCAATTTGTCGTTGGATCGTAAAAACGAAGTTGTTGAAATTAGTGATATTCAAGTTCAATACAACACATATATTTGCTTCCGACAAACTACAAATATGGACAACAATGGTTTGAGTCGTTCAGTATTTATTACTTACTACGCATGTAACTATATATATACGTATAAACTAAAAAAAAAATTAACATTTTTTATGAGGACGCCTACAAACTCCTCTGCGTTAAACTTTCCTTGATTAAAAAATTATATATTTTATTAACTTTCACAAAAAGTAAAGACACTAATTTTGACACTGAAGATGGCACAAAGAAACCTGCTTGACGACAGAGTACAAGCATGAAGTGAATGTCAGGTATAGCACGCACAAACAGCAACAAATGAATCGAAAACCGGTTCCTGCAATTTTATATTTTGGTACACCTCAGTTTGGTTCAGCGGGTCAGGTTATGCCAAAAAGTTCACCCAAAACAAAACCTTTACTTTTCCTTTATCGTTTAGCTAGAGTCAGCTTTCAGAGTTAATCAAGCAAGCACCAGTTTCACATCTTTACTTTGTTTACAAATATTTGCAAACAATGAAGTTGGCACTTTATATTTTTGGGTCTCTCCTGTGGGCAGCTGCGCTTGCAACTGCACATCAACAACCCTCTGAGCAAGAAAATCCTGGAAACCAGGTTGAGTCTTGGAACGAAGAGTCGCAATCTCAATCCCCCGACTTTTCAGAGATTTTTCAGACAATTACAAGTATTCCATCACACATCAAAAGTTTTATTAAAGATTCCGGCATCTACATATTTTTTCTTCCTCTGCTTATCATCATTCCTGTCCTGGTTGTAATAATAAATTGCAAGCACTTCATAAAAGGTCTCTTTGAAAACCATGGTCGATCACTGAACCAGCTCAATAAGTTTTATCCAAGATCACCGGTCCGTTTGGACGAATACGTAACCAGAAGAGTTTTAAGAAGTATCTAAAATCTAAGCAGCTTTGACAGCACAACTATCGGATACAAAAGGAAGACAGGAACAATCATGTCAGGTATATATTATCTCACATACATTTAGAAACATTTAATTTTCCTACTTTAGTATGTATGTTTTTTACATACATTTTTATAAGTACATATCTTATGTCTTTTTACCTTCTTTTTCTAGAATTCCAGATCCTAAGACGAAGTTCAAGTACATCCTCATATACAAGTTTAGGCAAAAAGCTGGTTTTTCAACTTTTGCTTGTCCTATTTTAAACCATCATTCATAATACACATACGTACTTACAGAGCTCATAGATATATGTGTTCTATGTACAAACTTTGAATTACAAGTCTTCAAGAAAGTTGATTCTCTCCATCGAAAACATTTAATCTATTATACCTGCAATTAAGTAAGGCAAATATTTTCGTATGCGTCGTTTGTTAGTTTACTGTTATGTTTGAAATATTTATACCACAAAAAAAACCTTGTTACCAGTTACCTGCATTGTGTTGGCATTTTTTAAATGTCTGAAATGTAAAACAATATGAGATATTAAAAGCAAATTATGCAGTATGCAGTACTCCTACCAGTTTATTTATTTTTACAATTGGATTCAACCAATCGAATTTGTCGATAATTTTACACGCATAAAATAATAGTAAGTATGTATCAATATAATAGTTGAACTTGCATCTTAGATTCATGTTTTCAGTATCAGCCTTATAACAAAGGCAATAGCATCTCATGGATACAGCATATTAATATTAGCAGCATAATAAATAAAAAATGCATAAACATTATGTGTTTGTGCTTGTCTTTATTCTGTAATAATCTTACAAACAAAAAAATTACAAAAATTAAGCATCAAGC
>JAAXYV010001146.1:0-10077 GCA_036851875.1 Novacerus sp. FZ-2019
ACAAACTTTATTTAACCTAACCCTATCCTAACCAAATAGTCTGATATGACCTGAAATAACCTAGCCTAACCCAAAATAACCCAACTTTAGCAAACCAAACCAAAATAATCATATTATGAGATATGAGGCATCAAATAAGACATGAAACATGATTTTTCAAAGTTCCCAAACCAGGCACAAGTCAGCCACTAGTTCCATTCCTACGGGTTTAATTTTAATTGAGCATGAAAAGTCATTTTAGGCCTAAATATGCTATCACTTAGGCTGGATTATTGAATATTGTATTGTAAAAGGGGATTTGAGTTAGGAATATTATAAGGCAAACACATCAGAGATTGGCAATTGAATACCCATCCCGTGCTTTATCCAAGGATTTTTTAAATCAACCACCTCATCGTCAACTGAACTGGGACGATCTCTCATAAACATGTAATATTTAAAATATGTATTTAGTGTTTCCTGTGACCTAATTATCGTCACGAAACCCTCTAAAGTTATATTAAACAATAGTCCTCCTAATGTAACTACTTTTGATGTTAATAATGTTTAAAATCTTAAAACCAATCGTTCCTAATTACAAGCAAAGGACCCCGCACAGTCAGTATAGGGAAATACCCTTAGTCCGAATCGGATGAAACTTCGCATAGGTACTGATAGAAATCGACCTCCTGAAGAAGTTTACATAAGGTAAAAAAATCTTCCACTTCCCTTTAATCAAACTTGTCACAACGGCACTGAAATGTAATTCTTTTCAATTTGAAGTTATTGAAACAAGGCCAACTATTAAATTCCTAAATAGTCCATTTCGGATATTTAACATTCCAATATACTTTGTATTCTTAATTCAAATCAATAAAGCCATATAATGATATAATACTCTCGAAGTACAAATAATGCACATATATAGCTCAAGCTCAAACCAAACGTCACTCCAGATCAATGTCTGAAAAATACTTTATTGCAGTTATCCGATAAAATAAAATATCCACACGTGTCCCTTCAATCTAAGTGGTAACGCAGTTTATGGGCAATCCCTTCAATTTACTGAGTAGTACTGATTTGAGGGTCGCTTTAACTCCTCTGAATTCTGAGCTGAGTGGTTTTTATACTGAAAGCTATACGCACCGTCATCTCAGCTCACTCCGAAGATCAGAGTCACCCGGAGCAGTGTCAGTCATTCTATTTCCTTGTTTGCTCAGCTCGACTATTTTACTTCTTCAGTCGGGGTCTGAAGTCTGAACTTTGTTTCGTTGGACCATGACTACCTTGTATTATGACTATGACTACTATCCACTATCATGACACTACCGTACAAACACACCTTACTCTTCAACGGAGTATAGTATAGTATATGCATACACTTTATCTTATCTTAACAGCACAGGGGCAGTATCCGTCTCTCAACTTTACTCAGCTTCAGATCTTCGTTCATTCCCCTAGATTCCTCCTTGTAAGTGTATTTGCAGTTTCCTTTTGCTGTGTGCTTTTGCATTGCTGTAGCTGTAGCTACAAGAGAAGAAAGTGCCAACTCCTTGGTAAAATTACACGGGAATCACGGGATTTACTGTGCTTATTACAAGCTGGCATATCAATGAATTCCGACGATCTAGGGTGAACGTGAGAGGACTTCTAGAGTGCCAATTTATAATCCGGCAGATTCCTTCCGCCTGACACGATACGGTCCTTCATCTCCTTACCCAATAATGAAACCAAATGCCTCCTTATTTGCACACAGGCATTCTTCAAACCAAACCACCAGACATTTACTCCCTCAGCCCACATCATTCTCTCACTATTCCTTCCTGTAAAACTTTCAATCTGGTCTCCGTAAAGGGATTGTAAAAAAAAGTGTATACTGTGCTATACATACTGGTAGCACCACTATATATATTCGAAACCTTCAATAAGCCAGAGTGTATAAGAATAAGCTATTGAGCTTACCAGAGCATGTCAAGTGAATTTTGGTTGGCAATCAGTATCTGCATGGCTGCTCAAACCAAATTGATCCTTCTCAAAGTCTACAATTCTGATTGTCTACATATCTACCTATGGATGCAATATTTTGTAAACATGCAAGCTAAGCTACTAGCCTAAGCTAAGATAAGGTGAGACGCAAGAGAGAGAATTCATGTGTCTGTGTTATGTGTATATCATCAATTTTGGGACTTTTTTCTGCAGTTATAATAAACCTGTTTTTTTCGGTAACACATTGTTAAATTGTCGTTGAGAAAAGAATCGTACGTGTTCGTTTTTATGAGATTTAGTTACGTGCTCAATATTATATGCTCAGAGTTCAGGCTGAAAGTTATTATATTGATTGCTGACATGACGTCCTGCAAAGTCAATTGAAGTGCAGTTGAAAAACAAGATATCACATAAAATATTTCCACTTGCAACTGTCAACATTTAACTACTAGAGGTAATGGAATGAAATCTGAGTGGCCTCATTGGTGCCTACTGACTCACGGTTTATCCTATATACATGTTATGTTGTTGTGGAAGAGAAATAGTTTGCAGCCAGAAAACTCATAAAACGGGTGAAATGACTGTGTACAAATTGGACAAATCAGGTTGACCCGGTAATAAAACTTGGTGTGATCAATATCAAATGCAATCAAGTCAAAGACCAACAATACCAACTACCAACACAATTACAAAATTACAAATCATCGAACTCATGGCGACAGTTAAAAGCGAATCGATTCACCAATTGAATTCGTGCTCTCATTTCTCCATGCATAGTGTTTCAATACAAGGTCACTTACCTGGCCCAGTTGTCTAGCGCACTTGACTTTAGTCTGTGCAAAAATAAAAATGCTTTAACTGTTTGGTCGGTCTTGAAGTCAATTCTGAGCGGATGGATATACGTTAAATGCAAATAATACCTGGCAGATAAGACTAGATTTTCTACATAAACTTCAGCCTGTGCGTGGTCGACTCAGATGCATAGTGTAGCCATACCATGGCCTCTATTCTATCTGATGAGCAATATGAGCTGGAGAGTGCTCACTTGAAAGCGGATACAATACAATATACAATACTGATAGTAAATAATCAAATGCAATTTAGATCTACTGAAATTGAAGTCTTATTAAAAGACAAACCTGGGGAAGTACTGTAATGAAAAGAATAAACTAAACACTATATATGTAATACATATATTATAGGTAACCATATTTTGGTTTACAAGTTGCAAGCGTAACAAAACAAAGCTCTTTCATCAAGATTTCTGTTGGTTATAATTGGCTGCTTCATATCATATCACTCGTACACTGAATTATTATATCCCGTTTCCTCTTCCACAAAGTTAAGACGTGACATGAGTACATGCTGGATAACTTGTACTGTCATTATCTTGATCCTGGTGTCCAACCAACGAACCGACCTGTCTGCAACTTGTTTGCCTTCTAACCCAATTTAATCCTTGATTCTGAAGGAACTCTTAATTAACTGTAATAATACCTATATAGTAGAAACAGAAACCTACTGCAGTATATACAATGCTCTGGTACTTTCAGTCCTTTACCATCATAATGCTATTTCAAACGTTACATTACCGCCGGAACAATATAAAAGGAATAATATCCCTTGATTACAAAAGAAATGTAATTGCTTACTTTATATCTTAAATAGGCAGTAAAATTATCTGCAAAGTGGCTCTTAATTCTATGTTGTGTATTGTGTGTGCAAGCTCTTAAACCACTAGAATAGGGCTTAGTGTCTAATATAGAATAAAATATGATTTTACCGCCGGATTAAACTAATCTTTAATCCGATTCCATTCCAACTGGATACTTTTTATCTTCTCTTTTTAGAACAACTCGTGACAATGATTAATAATTATGTGCGTGAATTAAATTTTATTAGATATTTAAGTTTTACCTGGAGGACGTACCAAGAAATTATAGAGCTTTTATTGTAAGTAATTAAAGTCGGTAAAACAGGAAAGGAAGCAAAGTGAGATAAAAGTGTAATTAAGTTGGGGCATTATTGATAAAATTGTAAATTCTTTCTTTCTCCCAAACATTTAAACGGAAATGAGGATATTGGAATAATTATAATATCAGTCGGTACATGTATAAGAAGATTAAAACTACACGGTGGTCTCGGTCTTTATGGCGTGGGTAGTGGGTATATAGGTACTGTGGTGGGTACATTTTTTGTAGAGAGGTCTCAGTGTGTTAATTACTACACATAAATCAGTATTTCACCTGGCCTTTGGCAATGTTTTCAATATGAGGAAAATTATTACTTTATACGTTATGTGATTTTCTGAAGCTCCATCTTATGTATAGGTATGTATGTAAACCAAGTTTATTCCTACTAATGCACAGCTAAGTGTATTCTACCAAATATTTGTAATCATTAGACCTAGCATCAATATCGTGCACCACAAGACAACCAGTCTTCAGGTAGCGTGACATAAGTGGATAAAATCTCAATTTTATTCATGTTATAACCAAGGATGATTTTATGTAATAATCGTAAAGGATGATGGTAGGTAACATCAGATTTGAATGTGGTATCATTCAGCTTAATAATAGAAATTATGAACTACCTATACCTAACTGAGGTTAGCAGTTTCTCATCAATCAGTTACAGAACGTTGTTCTCCTTATCTACGACTTACTGCTTTTGTGTACCTTGTTGACTCTATTAGAAGACTTTCTAAAATAACGTATTTTTACTTTAATTGTTTGTAAGTGAAATTATATGATCCCTGTCTTTAGCTCTATTCAATTCGAAAATGCTGACAATATTTTCACTTATGTTGCATCTGTTCTTCTGGACAATAATGTACATTCTGAGACTACACAAAGTTTGTGCGGAAGCAACCACGGTTCTTCCACATGCTGTAACCTCATTTCAGTTACCTCCAAATTATATTAAAGGTAATATGGTATTTGAAGTGAAGTTTTTCTCTGCTGAAAGTTTTTTCCTGGGAGATAAAGTACTTAAATCGATTTTGAAATAACTTATGTTTTCTAGAAAAACGACCAAGCTTAAAGGCTGAACCTACAATTATATATTTTGATGTTCATATTCAAGCCATCAATCCTATCAAAGCTGAAGACATGGATTTCAGGTCTGTTGTTTTACATTTGAATAATAAGAGAGCCTTTAATATAACCTAGTCAATTTTTAAATATAATAATAACAGAAGTAATCAGAAGTGGTTTTTGTTTTGAATGCAGATTTGATATGATAATTTCTCAAAGATGGGTAAGATAAACGATTAAATTTTTCAGAGGAATGGTTTTCTGACAGTGACCATATTCTACTGCCAGCAGAATTAGTTGACCAGATATGGCACCCAGACCCTTTCGTTGTTAATGCTAAATCTATAGGTTCATTCATAATTATGGCCTTTTCATTTTTTACATACATGGTGTATTTATTTTTTAACTGAATTTTAATCGATTAATAATACAGATGTGGGACAACTTACACAGAAATTAGTCAGTGTGAACATATACCGGAACCAAACAGTTGTTTACTATACAAATCTTTTTGCAACAGTTGCTTGCGCTATGAACTATAAATTTTATCCGTATGACTACCAGCTTTGTCCAATGTATATTGAGAGCTGTAAGTTCTTAAATGTTTAAAAAAAAATCAAATACACATTTCTGTACTTAGAAATTGAGTCACAGAGAATGAATCACATTTAATTTCAAACCATTTTAATTTTTTTTAAAGTTTCGTATGATGAAACAAAAGTGAAATACTGGTGGGCTAATGCGGACGCATTTACAATCAATCCTAAACTTCGAATGCTGCAGTTTCAAGTGACTTGGCCTCTTCATTATGAAGAAGCATCTGTACCTCGTTACAACGAAGGTTAAATGATTCATAATCATTCAAAAACGATAATACGAATTTCATTTCTATGTACTTTATTTATTCAAAATATGACCGAGTCTCAAATGATGACATGTCTGGTAAAAAAGTCGAGCAAAAAATGGAAGTGTCCAAAAATTGGCATGTCTCTATTAAACAAAACTGTGGTACTTACATAGGGTGTACTTTGGAACTTAGCCTCCCGGCCATGTTTTGAATAAATAAGGTATGTAATTTTCTACGTCGGACTACATTACGTTGCATGACAATATATAATCTCCCCAACTTCACATAAAGTTTATGGCTCATTTTGACGTTGATGTTGTTGATTGGTTTCAGCAAGAAACTTCTCTCAGTTGATTGCATACTTCCGATTTGATCGACTGCTGGGCAATCATTTGATCCAAACATTTTCCCCTTGCTTCTTGGTGGTCAGCTTAAGTTGGTTTAGTTTTTGGCTGGAACTGAATGCACTGTCTGCCAGGATGTCATTATTGGTAACCTCTATTTTGACCTTGGTAACTCAGTTTGCTGGTTTGAAGACGGACTTACCTCCAGTGGCCTATATCAAAGCTGTTGACATTTGGATGGCTGGTTGTTTAGCCTCTGTTTTTGGAGCGTTGGGTGAATTTGTGTTAGTCAAAATTATTTATTCTCTAACTGAAGATGTACGCTATCGATATGCAGTAGAAAGTAGAGATAATAGGGGTCAACAGTCCATGGATAAAGATAAAACTACAAACACCGAAGACAAGGCCAAACTACCTCGCCAAGTATGAATCGAAAACTATTATTCTCAACTGTAATAATATTGATTCATCATTCATGACATTAATACAATTCTATATATTTCATGAAATAGACCGAGACTACACAATTTCACCTTCACACGTTTACTGTTCCCGATCCAGTACTATTAAACAAAGATATTAATTCGTCTTCTGCGACTAGTCGAAGGCGATTAGGCTTATTACTCAACTCTGGTTCTGTGGCAAGTTCCGAAGAAAATAATGCTTTCCCTGAAAGTTCAATTGATTTGCATTTCACTATTGGAAAAATTATTATTCCTCTGGCATGGAAAGACCAGAAAACCGGGCATGAGGTTGTTTTGTGGAGAAAAATCGACAATTCATGCAAATTGATATTTCCTATAACATATTGTATATTTTGTTGCGTCTACTGGATTGTCTTGTATATCCACAGCCGAACTAACGCCGTGAAGCCCTTCACCCCACCTGTACATAGTTTAATGTAGCAACAATCTTTATCCCTGAAAATATTCCAATTTCTATGAAAGTATTAAATTATAACTATAAAAATATAAGATCAACAATACAGCACCATAATCTCATGAGATTGCTAGTATGATGACTCATTTCATAAATCGGATGCCATTTATTCGATAATAAGTGTTTCCTTTTAAAACAGTAGCACCAAAATGTAAAGTCCTGAGGAAATACAATTTTATTAATAGACTTTATAGAGAAATGCTGCCAATAATAGCAATAATTTACTTCATATAATTAGTTCATGTTTAAGAAAAATATCATCAGTTCGGACTGAGGAAGAGAGATACAACGGCAAAGATAAGAAAAACTATTCCACCAAGAATGGTCACTGAAAACAACAGAACAAAAATATTAATTCACAAGCGAACTACAGCCCATTTTTGTTCCCGTCAATAGTTAGTCATAAAGATAATAGAATTAATAAATAATTGAATTGAAAAAAAAGCATACCAGTTTTTACAGAAATCTTTTGCGCTATCATTCTACCTCCAAGTACTGCCAATCCTGTACATAAAGAGTGTCCTAAAATTCCTCCAACGCAAATACCCACAATATTCTGTATAAATTAAAAACAATCAAATCCTATTTATTAGTTTGTCTAAATTCCATTTCTTAATATATTCACAAAGTGTGTGTGGTAGAGTCTTCTGAGTTTAGGGAAATGTAGACGAAAACTTACTTCTCTAGCAGCTAAAACTACAGTAGCAAGTTGCGACCTGTCTCCCCATTCAGCAAGAAATGTCATAGTCACTGCTTGTAAGTAAACCCTTGAGAAACATGTGAATAAGAGCCTTCTTAGAGCTGATGGAGTTTTTGCTTTTGTAGTAGTAGCATTACTAGAGGCCGACGATGTTAGAGGTGTATTTTCCTAAATTATTATTAATATTACAGCTCATATATATATTCATTAGTTCCATCTACAGACTACTATGATAATCATTATGTACATCATCCTCTCGCTGTCTGAGATCCATTTGTACTTCTTCCAATTCGTCGGCTCCTTCATCACCTGACATCACACATCCATCATACAACATTTTGAATCCAAACAGAGCAAAAAGAGCAGTTGAGATATAGTACGTGTATAATCTAGGTATTACGGTAGTTACGTATCCAAACAGTGCTAGAAATTAAATGACCGCTTTGATTTTATACAAGAACACAAGTTGAAGTAAACCAACTCTCTAAAAAAATGTTTTTTTTTCTAATTTCAAACTTGCACATTAATAATAATAACGTCTAGAACGCAATGCAGGTCAAATCAGTAACCCTGTGGCTTACAAATAACTTACCAGAAAGAACAGTCATGAATCCTAAAGCAGTCATGGCACCTATAAAAACCGTAAACCTGGCATGACGCATAGCCATAATAGCAGCAATGAAAAAAGTCTTGTCCCCAAGTTCAGAAACCACAATCATTGAGAGAGATGAAACAAATCCATTGATAAAGCCCGGTTTAGTCAATGGAGGAGCTGGAGTAACCTGTCCATCACGGGGAAACGGGAACTGATCTGGTTCAATTTGGGCCATCAACTGATTTCCAGGAATTGGGACAGCAGTAGCAAATTTCACCACATAAATTGGCAAAATGATTGCAGTCGTCAAAAGAAGTTCATTTTGTTTAATGAAGGCCATCAATTTTCTGACAAGTCCCTTCCTCATGTTGACCCCGCCGACACCGAACCTCTTTCTGAAGATTCCTTGAGAGGGTTCTTCCGTTTTTGTACGATGAACACACATTTTAGTGCTCAGGAAAAACACTTCAACTTTACAGGTTCACTTCAAAACGCCGCTTCAAAAAAATAGAAAATTCGAATAAATATTTATATTTTGACTATTTATTTGCCCGTAGGTGCAATAATGTTACAAATTGTGAATATCACTGGTTCACAATATATCCACTTGTCTCACTTATGATAAAAATTTCACACATCACAGTTTGAAAACCTAAGCTGGAATAATACAATTTTCTACGATCACATTAATCAAAGACTCTCCAAACTCCAAACTATCAGAGTGAAAAACATGGATGACTGATATTCGATGGAATTCAATAAACAAACGTACAAGTACAGTACAGTAGTGGAGTATGTAGTATGTACTCAGCAAAACAACCTGATACTAAATTGATTAGGTGCTCATATACAAATATGATAAGGTTCATACCAATTCATTTAAATCTAGTGAACAGTTTCTTTAAAGTGGTGAATTTGGCATGGAATGGGATAAGAGAATTTTCAGGGGATTGAGGCGAAGTATAATTCTATACTTTAGAATTCATAGAAAACAGGCTATGCTTGTTGACCACTATCTCGGATTCACTTCACGATATGGTGGATCGTCAGTATGAACCATGGAAGCTTACATAGATCAAAGCCCAACTTCGTGTATTGTTATTATTGTTAGCTATGCACATAGACCTCCTTTCTGATGTATACGTTCAATTTAGCTTTAGTCCTATATTATTGCTTTCATTCCCTTCTTATATATAATTGTTATCAACCTATTGAAGGACAACGCGACAACTGAGGATGAAATTTGGTCACTCAGATAATCCAGCCAGACAACTAAAATAGACTTTGAGTTCAAATATTTTAAGTTGTAACCCACTTTAATATCCTATGGTACCTAGCACTAACACTAAATGGCACAACTAGCCAGGGCACGATAATGGAATAAAAATTGCTGTCTATAATATTTAATTTTGATTGTCTGATGTCATAAATATTCCCAGTTTGTACCGAGCATTCTCTGCTTTTTACCCCAGAGAAGTAGAGTACCTATATCTTTTTGCATTGATAAAACTGCGGCCAGAAGCAGATGCTTGCAACATGAGGTAGAAATACTGGTAAATTCAAGTCATAGTGCCCGCCAGTCTGTCAATGTTATTTGCCTTGAAGTTATATGATTGCTATATAGTTTTGGCTATAGTATCACTAAATAATCT
>JAAXYV010001147.1:0-10077 GCA_036851875.1 Novacerus sp. FZ-2019
ATATTATATAAGCCTCATGTGTTTATAATATATAAAATGAAATAAAATAAAACTAGCCTATCCTTGAGGTCAGCTCTTCTCTCCAAAGTAGGGGAAGGGTCCGATGAGCTGCTATCACAATCAGAAATTCCACCCGGCTGTAAACCGGCTGTATGGAATGCCACATTCCCAGGAATAGGAGGGTTCATCTGGTAAGAATTTATCCTCGGCCGATGAGGAATCACCGCATATCTCTGAGTGTTTTCACTCTCTGAGTCCGAGTAATCTGGCATATGTCGATTATCTCGGCCTGGCCATTTATCATGAGAACCCCGTGGGACACCGTGCATTACGGGATGAAATTTTGTCACAGCAATCTCTTGACTGAAGCTTTCTTCTCGAAACTTCTTAGGATCCGAGATTTGAAATGTGGCATACGGAGAAATATCCTCCATCCCTATATTCAAACATTCTAATAAAGCATCTCATAACAGCAAAATACATCACATCATAATACTCTCTGCTGCTGCTTTCTCAATTAGAGTTGCCCTGAGGGCCGAGTTGCAAAACTTAAATCGGCCGATGCGGCACGTTTCAGAATAAGCCAATGTCGATGCATCGGATATTTCATTAAATTCCACGTCAATTAAGAAATTTTTTTGCTTCATAGAATGAACTCAAAAATGTTTTTGACTGTTAAAAAAAGTTGTTGCAAATACGATACTAAAAGTCGAGTAATAAACTTTGAATTGTGTAAAAATTAAGACGTACTTTTTTAACTTGACTGCATCGGCGAATTCGACCGATTCTGTCTGTAAAATTGGCCGAAAAAATAGTTACGCCGATGCATCGGGGGCCAAATTAATCTCAGTACTTACCTCCTCATTTAATTAGTAAACCTTAAAAGCTCGACTCACGCTCAATTGTCTCATTTATTACCTGGAGTGCACTGCGGGCCAAGAGATGAATAAAACTGCTCCCCATGGGCTAAACCTTTCGTCTGTGATCCGTACAAAGCATCATGACGCTGCTTTGGTAAATTACTCTCATGCCCATAGCTCCCTCTTCGCCCTATTAAATAAATGTCAAAAATAAAAAAACATCCACTTACACTACCCACAGCTTATTAATTTACTTCCATACTGTTGACATTGACTTAGTTTCATTAACTGATAACTTACGTGTTTTACAATATGCAAGCACCGTTGCACAAGCCGCTGCTACAGCGATAGCTGCAATTACTAAGGGCAAGATGAGAGTGAGTTTATCATACAGGGGTGAGTACTCACTCGTGACTCGATGTTTACTCAGAACGTCTGTCGACGGAGTTTCTATATAGTTAGTACAATAATAAAACAACAGACCAATGGTTCACTTTCAGTCCGGTATAAAATAAACATTGACTCTGCAAACACAACCTCCCTAATGGAGATGTTCAGCCAACAACTAAGCTGCTATTATAATAATTGGATGATCCATCAAGTCAAGTCAAACAGCTCAGGAAGCTTAAGTCAAGGAATCACCCTTGTTTACTCTATCTACCTCTCTGAGCTGAGTGAGCTTAAAGTCTTGCTTCCTTATATGGACGATACTCAACTCAAATGAGGATATAGATAAAATGTGATTGAGCACATAGATTGCACATAATCAACAGACTATAGATAGAAAGTAGGTATTAGTATTAGAACTACTATAGACCATTTATCCTTGCTATTTAAACTTCCATAATAGTGTGAGTATAGCATTGGTTGGATCCATATAACTAGCAGCAGCTGTGCCTACTGAGGTATTCTTGTAACTTTTTCAGACCGCAAATAATTCGTCACTATAGCCCAGGACCTTAATTCTCATGTATTGAAACCTATTGAGGAGTACTACAATGGTTTCTACTACTCCTCAATACATATTGGAAGGTATGTCTTACCTGTCTGCACTAGCGAACTATAGGCTGTCTGAGTAGTTATAAGAATTCCGCAATAAAATAATAGGTAGAAAGTATTCACTGTTCCTCGGTCTCACGAATTGAGGCGTGAATCAATGCTTTCTAATGAGAATTTCTTATAATGATGAATTTCTTATAACTACATAAATATATTTCTTATATTTATAACTAACATATAATTCGTTATTATAGCCTAGGAGCCATACCGTCCCATGTATTCAGACGTATTGAGGAGTACTACAATGGTTTCTACTACTCCTCAATACATGGGAAGTTATGGTTCCTAGGCTGGACTGACGAATTATATGCCGTCCGGACAGTTATAAGAAATCCTCAGTATCTCTTGTTGTAGGCACAGCTGCTACTGGCTATATGGTATATGATCCAATGAGTTAGACTCACATTATTATAGAAGCTTAAACAGCAAAGATAACTGGTCTGTACCTATTGATTGGCATGAGTATTTACCTCCGTGCTCGGTGAGAGTGGTGAAAGCATACATGAGAGTACGTGAGGCCGAGTGGCCTACAGCAGAGAGTGAGATTTCATACGGAGAAGACGCCTTCAGTCCATCCACAGTGTATTCATTTCGGAATTCAATTTTGATATCCTTTCCTACTTGAAGAATATTGTTGTTATTTCATCAAGACTATGTGTGTATATATATATGGGCTTTATTGACGTCGTCGTTGAGAAAAAAAGATACACTATTGTATAGTAGAACCATAAATATAATAGCCCCTCAACTTAAAATTTAGTGTTGCCCCGATTCATATGTAAAGCTTGAATCGTTCGATACGCCAATGTAGCACGTTTCATTGTAGGCCAAAGCAGATGAGTCACAGAAGCCGCTTCAATGCATACGAGTTGAACTTCACTCAACTCATCATTTAATAAAATTCTACACCAATATGGAAATTTTTGCTTAATAGAATGAACTCAGAAATGTTTTTGACTGTTCATAAAATTCCTTTACGATATTAAAAGTCGAGTAATTAATGGATTGTGGAAATGATAAGTAAAATTGTAAAAATTGACTGCCGCATCTACTTGACGACCGATTCTTAGTTTTTGAATTGGTCGATGAAGATGTAGGCCGATTTATGTAAAAATGACGCATTGGCGGCGGATGCATCGGCACAACTCAAAATTCGAACTGAATTGTCGAATTTTTTCAAAAACGTCTGACTTGTCGCCAAACTACCACCATTTATGGATGGCTTTCATGGGAGATGGTCATGTTTCCAAAATAGCCATTTTTTTAAGCAAATGTAATTGATTTTATTCACCATAACGGTGCTACATGTCAGCGTAAGATTCAACAGGCCTGTTTTTGAGACCGGCCTATCGCTAAATTGCCATCTTTTCCTTCCGGCTTCTTTTTTAGAACTTTTTTAGACTTTTGCTGGAATAAATACGACAAAACAGACGAATTCTGACACGCTAGATGTTTAATTTTTTAATACCTATATACCTAGGTATTATTACCATAGTTATATTAGTACTACCTCTGAGATAGTTGAGGGACCTACTTTTTATGGTTCTACAACAAAAAGAAGTACTTTCAGTACTACTACCTTGCAACCATTCCTTGGCTCTCCATTCTCGAATTGCTACAGAGAACTTCTCCACACGACAATAACTTTGGTTAGAATTCAATGAGAACAAGTTCAGCCTCACGGAAGTTGAATTGGCTACTAGAAGCTCATCTGTAGAAGGCAAAGGAGGGATTTGATGAGTCACTGCAACACTTCGGAGAGGACTGTCCGCACTATTCCCTACTTCGTTGAAGGCAACCATGTACACATTGAGGATTGACCCACAGGCGAAATCCTAAAGGGTCAATAATAAAAATCACTTGTATTACATCACAGAGTCGATTACCTACATTACTTTCTCATTTTCTATAGTCCAAGCAAAGCACTATCAAACTGCATTATGTACGTCGTTTCCTATTTTTCCATTGCCAAGCAGTCACTCAGTCCGCCAGATTTTGATTGATCTTTCATCTTTCCATTCAATTTCACTGGAGCAATGCAACGGAAGCCGTTAGTAAGTACATACACACGCATATATACACACATATATAATATATAGGTACGTCCATACAGCACAACTCTGTGTAACATAACATGAAAACTTTTCACAAAAGACTATCAGCAACACATCGCAAAAGGAAGCAAAGGAAGCTTCAACCAGTCCAATACGTTTTATATCTGGGTAATATCACTATATCTATACTGCGGTTTCCAGTCCGTAACTCCGAGATTCCATAGTATTGGGCTTACACCGTTGGACACATATATAGTCAGCAGAAGTTATACCTACCTATTAAAGAAACAATGAAGAAATATCTGCATCTTTTAAGCGTAACTGCCTACCATAATTTTGACGGGTATAGCACAAACCCATTCCAAAAAAGTTATACATACATACTAAGATACAGACGATAAATAAACGCAGAATGGTAATTTCTACTACACGTATTTTACTACTACTCCAAGTAATACTACTGAGGAACTCTTATGCCTTACCAAACGGCATATAATTCGAGGAGCCATACCTTCTTATCTAATGAGACGTATTGAGGAGCACTACAATTGTTTCTACACTCCTCAATACATAGGAAGGTATGTCTTCTAGGCTTTACTAACGAATTATACGCCGCCTGTAAAAGTTATAAAATTCCTCAGACACCTACGTAACATAGCAAACTGCTCTAATTGTCATTCTATTATTTAATATTGCACCTCTATTACTCCACTTACATTTTCCATTCTGTAAATAAATTAAATTAAATGAAATCACAAGTCAAAAAATAATAAAATTCTGTAAAGGAAATTTAAAACCAAAAATGCCTACAGAAAAAGCAGAAAGTATTGTACTGCTCCTCAATTCGTGAGAGAAGTACAGTGCTTTCTACGACCTGTTATAGGCACAGCTGCCGCTGGCTATATGGGTCCAATGCCGCTATAAGCCCACTATTATAGAATCTCGGAGTTACGGGCTGGAAAGCATAGTATACCCATACAGTGTATCTATATAATATATAGTATATATATATACATATTATGTGCTTTGCTATTTACGCTGCTACGAACTTTCTTTTGCAAACCCAGTCACGTTTCCTTTCACCAGGGAAAAAGTTAAAGCCATCAATTTCCACGAAGAGAGGAATCGGCTTCGTCATGAAATGAAATGAGTATCAACTCAACTACTACTACTACAACTACATCGCATGATCTACTTTTGAATGATCCTTAGAGTAGTCTAGAGTGTAGAGTAGGAGTAGAGTGGAGTGGAGTCAAGTCAACTAAACTAAACTCAAGTTACTCACTGAACTGAACTGAACTCACTTTCAAAGTATAGTTTCTGGATGCAGGCTGAAAGATGAGTTTTTGCCAATCCGAGCCCAGGGTGCGGTAGAAAAGGATAAATCCCAGTGAAGCATCACAACCCACGTTGTGATCCACCGTCCATGAAATGTAAATGTCTCTGTTTTCTAGACGGTATGTTGGCTCGGGGACACAAGGCGGGCCTAAAAACAGAACAAAAAAACGAAGGTACTTAATCTCCACTCATTTTTCAATTCAATGTATACTAAGACTCTGAAGACTATATGAAGCACACATAGTGTCAGCTGACTTTTGTCTCCTGTTTTGTAGAGAGACAGGCACAGAGAGAGAGAGAAAGACAAAGAATTTAATATCTTATTCCGTGCTCCTGCTGCTTCTTCTATTGTTCCTTTCATTTATTTTCAGCTCCAAATAGATCGATAACATCCAAAAATATTATCAAGAAATCAGACGACGGAACAAACACAAGAAAGGAGCGACAAAAAACAAAAAAAAACAAAAGAAGAAAGAGTAAATGAGATAGAAAGATGGAAAGTTTTCAAACCCATTGTTTCTCAACACAAAAGAAAGCATTCAATGATCAAAAAAGAAAAGCTATAATGAAGGCGTCATATCTTGAATTGCAGTTTGCTTTCGTTTCATTTCATCCATACAGCTGGCACTGTATGTACAGGGTTATTCACAATTCTCGGACATACAAAATATCAGTACTTCTGAATCAAATGGCGCAAAGGCTCTGTACCAATAGAAGCATAAACTCATGTTTGTTAATCCAATGGTAGTTGTGACCTCTAAAGGTTGTGTGACTTCGAGGTCAAGGTAAAATAGCAAAAACCAACAATGGTTTTTGCTTTTTCCGGGGTTAAAAAATGATCGAAAACGAACTGAGGTTTTTTCAATTTCCAAGGTTGAACGGAAGGACGGCATTTTACTTGGATAAATTCGAGGGCTTTTACAATTTGACCTTGACCTCAATGTCACATAATCTTCAGAGGTCAAACTTTGAACACAGGTTTTTACAATTCTAGGGGTTGAAAAAGACGGTCGGCGATTTACTTGGATGAATTTTAGTATGACCTTGACCTCAAGGTCACGTGACCTTCAGATGTTAAATTGCCGTACATAGATATTTACAGTTTTAGGTTTTAAAAAGGACGGACGGCAGTTCACTTGTATGAATTCACGCAATTACGCAGTTTGACCTTGACCTCAAGGTCACGTGACCTTCAGAGGTCAAATCTCGAACCTAAGTTTTTCCAAGTTTAAAGGTTCAAACAGACGGATGGCGACTTACTTGGATGAAATTGTGCATTTTTAATGTTCGACCTTGACCTCAAGGTTACGTGACCTTCAGAAGTCAAATCTCGAACGGAGGCTTTTACAATTTTAGAGGTTCAAATGGACTGACAACAGTTTACGTGAATGAATTCGCACGCTTGACCTTCAGAGGTCACCATTGCAATAACCAACTCGTAGAGTTTCCCGTTCTGTCGGTATTTAGTACTTTACCATCCTTTGTGTCACTCACTATTTGACCTGCTGTTTTGTAAAGCGTCAGGAAATTATGAATAACCCTGTATACTTACATATTTACTTGAATTCTGTACTTCATTAAAATAGATACTAGAATCATTGTCTTTTCTCTACTCTCCACTCATATTATCATATATAGATAAAGCATCGCCTCACCTTTGATTTGAAGCCTGTAAGTCAACTGAGCGTCCATCCCGTTGATTACTTTCTTATTCTTGGGCTGGCAGGTATAATTCCCTTCATCTGACTTTCGTACAGCAAAAAAGCTCAACTCCCCGAGTCCTGGCTTCATATAAACATTGCCATCAAAGGGTACTCGTTTCCCTTGAAAAGTCCAGCTAACAGCCGCATCGGAAGAAATCAGAGAGGCAGTAGTAGGTAATCCAACAATTCTACACTGGAGACTCAGAGGATTCCCTTGGTAAATCTCCACGAGTCTTGACTGTCCCACCAATCTGGTCTCCACTGTAAGGAGAGAAGTATAGAGAAATAAAATAAATGAGGGGCTATAATATAAGTCCTATAAAAGCTAAGCCTGAAACAGAACCCACCAAAGCAATAGCACGCAACCAACCAACCACTCTTGAATTGTTCATAGGAAAAGAACCAAAGAGAACCGTTATATGCAGCATATATATCTTCATTTTCTCTCCTTCTCTCCTGTCCTGTTTGTTATCCTTAGCCACGTTGCTCATCTTAAACTCACGATGAAAGCAGCAATAAGTCCTACTTTCATTTGCATTCTCTCTCTTTCTCTCTCTCTTTATAGTATAAAGTCTTAAATTTATGGGCTTTCAAGCCTCGTGAAAACAACACTACCTCAACTGAAACTTATTAGGCGATTTATGAGACTTTCATTTCTCACTTTGTTTTTCTTGTGTCATCTAATCCACAGTGTGTGGGACGACTCTAGGGTTACATCTCTATAGCTTTGAACATTTTATTCCACTCCCTTTCTCACTAACCACATCAAACCAAACCAAACCAAACCACATATATACATACATACATATTATATTCATCTAAAAGTACAAAGACTTGTTCTTAAGTTATTTTAAAACTTATGTGAAAACAGACTTCTCAAGATTTCTCTACAAATTACATTGTCATCTTGTCATGTAAAATGTAAAGCAAAGTTGTAAACACTAGATTACCTTCAGTGAATCTCCACTTTACAACACTTTACTCAACACAACTCAACTCACCTATTGGGGGAGGGGTGAAAACTAATTGGCTGGAAGTTGCACTTTCACCCATGCGGTTTGAAGATGTAGTCCAGAATAAATATTTGAAGCGTGTCAAATCTAGTCCCGTCTCTTCAAAGGTATCTGCCGTGGCAGCTACTGTTCTTTTAATTTCATAAGAGTCTGAGCCTTTGTCCGTAACCCTGTTGGAATATATCAGAACAGGCTAAAATGGTCTGTATTTTAAATGCTTTTTATTTAAAATGAACATTTAAAATAGTTTTTGTATTTTGCATTTAAATGCTTTTATTTCGAAAAGCATTTTTTAAATGAAAAAGCATTTTTAACGGTAACAAGTATTTTGTATTTTGAACATCTTCAAAACCATTTTGTATTTTGAACATGTTCAAAGCCATTTTGTATTTTGTATTTTGAACATGTTCAAAACCATTTTGTATTTTGAACATGTTCAAAGCCATTTTGTATTTTGAACATGTTCAAAACCATTTTGTATTTTGAACATGTTTTAAACCATTTTGTATTTTGAACATGTTCAAAACCATTTTGTATTTTGAATATCTTCAAAACCATTTTGTATTTTGAACATCTTCAAAACCATTTTGTATTTTGATCATCTTCAAAACCATTTTGTATTTTGAACATCTTCAAACCCATTTTGTATTTTGAACATCTTCAAAACCATTTTGGATTTTGAACATCTTCAATACCCTTTAAAGTTGGAATAATCTCAAAATCGTTTAACATTTTAATTTTGAACACTTTCAATACCACTTGAAATTTTAATTCTTAATTTTGTGCATTTAAAATATGCATTTTACATTTGTATTTTGAGAATTTTCATAATGATTTTGCACTTTCTACTTTCTATCTAAAGCGTTTGAAAAGCATTTTCATATTGTATTTTCTATCTAAAGCGTTTTGAAAAGCAGTTTCATATTCTTTTTTCTATCTAAAGCGTTTTGAAAAGCATTTCCATATGGTATTTTCAGAGGCATTTTCATTTCGTATTTTAAACATTTTCAGAAGCATTTTTCATTTTGTATTTCAAGTATTTTCAAAAGCATTTGCCATTTTGTATTCTAAAACCAACCAGTTTGGTCAGCTATGGTAGATATAGTCTATATTTTTTGACCAAGACAGTAAATTTGAACTGTCACTAAATTCTTTAAAAAGTAACCTGAAATAGATAGTATGGTGCGTTAATATCCCATTGGGCTTCCTGGGTTGAATCCAACTGAGATAAATGGATGTTTCACTGTTTGCAAAGCCTATTAACTTGACCGGTGGCGTTGGCACTGAGTTGAGAAACAAAGAAAAGTAAAGTCTAAATAAGTATCATTCCTTACTCTAAACTCCATATAGTCAGATACTATCGGATTGTTATATGAGTTTCATTGTGGTAACTACCAATGCACCATCAAATTGAAACTCTTATAAAAAGCAAACAGTAGCATATAAAAAATAAAAAGCTTGAAGTAGGTATTGCTATTGCACTGCCTGCCTCTCTTGTTTATAATATTACAGACTTTTCCTTACCATCTTCAGAGGTTCTGCAAAAAATACTCAGCCATTGACTCCCTTCTCCAGCTATATTTACGGCAGTGACTTGAAAACTATAGTTAGTATTTGGCTGCAGTCCACCAATGACGGATGTCAGTCCTGATGTCCTATGCGTTTCTCCAGACCCTATATATATATTTGAATTCATATGATTTCAAATAATAATCAAACTTCTTTCATACCCCTTATTGTATTTGCTTTCCTAAAGTGTAACGAAAAGTACTGTGTCCGTGCCGCAAGCTTCAAAATAAAATCCTTACTTTGTACGTGAGCTGCCAGAGGGTAGAAAAAGATTTTATATGATGTGATAACTCCATATGGTGTAGATGGAAGTTGCCAACTGATTTGGATGCTGTGGGACGTCAAAGGAACACATTGAGGATTTCTTGGGGCAGAGTCTGGAACTAAATAAAACACCCATAATAATGAACCATATTAAACATATGGGCATATGAAAGAAGCGTGAGCTAAAAGTATTTGGGTGTATATACTGGATATATAA
>JAAXYV010001148.1:0-10075 GCA_036851875.1 Novacerus sp. FZ-2019
CCCTACCCATAATAATAACTAGAGCCAGAGTCTATTTACTATAGTAGAAGGAGCACAATCATAGGGAGGTAGTATAATCATATTGTATCTTCTGTAGGTGTACAGTGGCAGTGGAAGAAACTCAGCAAAAGTCAAACAGTCATCCTGTATCTATTACGTATATAGGTATACTAGACAACACAAGTGTAGAGCAACATTATTTATTTAGTTTAGGAGGAAGTCGGAAATGAGGGCTTTTACGATGCCTGACTCTTGACCCAAAGACACGCAAGAAAATCGTTGCTGTTGGTTTTTGGCTGCAACGTATATATATATACATACATACATTGGTACATAGAACATCACTGTATGTACGTACACCCAATATCTTGCATTAAGACGGAAATGAACGGATGTAAAAGGCAGAATAAGACCTACCGCACACTAAACTACAGCCTCGTAAAGTTTGATGGAGTTGAAGGAAAGCCCCTTTAAAGGGTGTTTATTTCTTTTTTAAGTCTTAAAAAGTACCATTTTTGGATGTCTCCTGCTTGTAGTAGACATCCCTCTGCCTATGGTGTTACTACAAGCGTAGCACTGCACTGTTGCCCTTACAATACCATTACAGTGCTTGATGTCTTAAAAGGTGCAGTTTTACGGCTTTGACAGAAATATGACACCCCTACTTTTAGTCTTAATACGTATTTACCTTAACTGGGTCTACAAAACTCGGAAATAAAAGCAAACTCGGTGTATATTTGTGTTTTATATGCACGCTGATAGTCAAGTCATGAATATGTATGGTAACCAAAAAGAACATTAGGAGCGTGCATGTCCACGATTTTGTTTTTTGGTAGCACAACAAACTACAACCTCATTTCTAGTGGCGGTAGATAAAACATTTTTTTCCTGTGGTAAAAACACAATTATTTATCTATTCTCAATATTTACCAAGTACAAATACCCATTTCATCAATTCCGAGAGGCAAAAGTTTGTTCTTGTTCTGATTGGTGGATTTCGGTCTGCCGTGCAATAGTATGTAGTAAATTCAATCAAAACAAAAACGTCATTCTAAGCTCGTAAAAACTTTCACAAGTCCGGAAAACGAAGAAAAACATTCTGTCTAACAGAGAAGTGTTCAACATCAAAGTCTTACTACGTATTCATGACTCACAGTACATTGGCATCATGACCATTGCATGCAAAAAACTCATTAAGATCGTACATTGTTATTTTCTATTTCGAATTACTCTTGTTTGATTGGTTTGGCTGGTCGGCTTTTGTTGTCTTTCTGAGTAGATTCTGTTCAAATGTATGTACCTAGGCATCTTTTCAGAAAAGGTGACCCTTGCCATTTAAACTTTTTCTGTTCAATCACATTTTTTTTCCATGGTAAATCGAAATTCTTCAAATATGTTTGCATACAATATTGAGTGTAACGACAAGAAATGTTTGTTAATGTCGGTGTATATAAATAGTCTATATAGTCACATTATGCATTTGTGGTATATTAGTAGGAATATGGCTTTGTTTCCTGTGCTCATCTGTCGCGACGTTTGAAATGCCTTCAAGCGTGTCTATTTCCCTATTCAGAGCGAAAATTCGAATAAACAATAAAATTCGCACCAACGCCCACCGCATTCATTACATTAGCACACCACAATGGCCGTAGAATGTTATCCCATCAAATTCAAGGAATAGGGTGTAATATATGCAGACAGTGCGATCCACTGAAATAAGTATTTTGCATTATACTCCGACTATATTTGTGTAAAAGCCTGCCTGTCTACTATATATATATATATATATATCGTAGACAAGAATCAAATGAAATGCTACACTGTTGCCATCACCTACTGCGTTGGCATATATAAACGCATATATACTTCATTATAAAGGCAATGCATAGATGTTTATGTGTAAATTCAAGTGCGTGCGATTGCTTTGTAGGAAACAAGAAAAGCTCTAAATATGCATGTATAGATATGCTGAATTTCTATTCTCATGCAAAGAGGAAATCCCATTCCAACCAAAGATCCATTCAAAACTGACTATACAACCATGTAATGTACAGAAACAACCGACTCTGGTACAAAACTGTCAGTAAAATGATTCATTTTATGCACACAAATGAATTTTGGATTTGCTTTGGTTTACTTTAGTTCGTGCTCTGCATGGCTCTGTTGTTATTCTATGTTCTAAGTTTTATTCTAGATAGCATGTCTACTCTACTTTCGGCTTAAGAGTGTGGGTTCCCTTCTGGTTGCTATGTTCTGTTCTGTGCTGTTCCATGTCCCTGGAGTCGTGAGAGATTTTATTTATCTATAGATTTAAGTGTGCATGTTGAGCTACGAGCTCAACTCAGCTCAGTCAGTTCAGCTGATTGATGTGTCAGGTCTGACTTGCTGAAGGAAATCGAGGTACAACATGCATTCGCTATTTACTTCTATCAGCCTATTAGTTATTGTTTCTGTCTGACTGAGTGATCATAAATTACTTGCACTAGGATATAGTACGTAATGGAGAAATTTTCTGTATGTTCCAAACCCATTAAAGTTCATATATACCTATCGCAACGTAATGTAAAGTAACATATCCTATTCTACTTTTATGTATGCCGTACAGTACATACCTAAAATGTACATGTCTCCAATCCTTTATTTTACTTTATGTCATGCCACGTCACTTGCATTGCCATGTATATCCTTGACTATGCCATTTTATAGCACTGGACTGGAATTATAAATTGGAGTTGAAATTGTATTTCAAATCTGAGACTGCCAGGTAGTTACCCATACGTTGGAACATATGGAGGAAGGTCAGTACTCATTTTCTCATTTCTTCCTCTCTGCTCCAATCCACTTCACTTTGTTGAATGGATTGAAGCAGAGTTGAACTACATAGAAACCCTTCCTGACGTGACGGGAAAGAGAATCTAGTTTTATTGAATCCCTTATTCCTTTAGCTTTGCTGTGTAATCATAATAATTTTGTATGAGTATTGTATCCTTTGTATTGGCTATGGCTTACAAAAATGTGTACAAGTGAGGAGAAGCGTAAAAACGCCTTAGTTTAGTGTAGGTGAAAAAATTGTATTATACCTAAGTATTGAGCAAAGCATGTGCGTAGGTTCTGCCTACAGATATACACACTTATATATATATGTATGTATTGCATTACGTGGAATTGTAGTGAAGGGAAGACTAGGAAGTCGACTTGTGTTGTGTTGGTGATGGTTGTAAAGTAGTAGTGGCAAGGATAGCAGCAACCTAAGCTACAATGCACAATGAAATGAGTGTAGTGAAGCAGTATTGTAGACAGTGCTGTAGTGTATTTACAGTGTACGTATAAGCAGGGCTGAGTCAAAGGATAACTTTCACCACTTTCACTTTACTTTCACTAAAGCGTAGAAGACTACTAGACTTGGATACTTTCTCCGCTTTGGTGGGGATTTTTGGCTGTGTCGAAAACTATTGTGTTATGTATACTTATAGCAGCACTCATGTGAGGATCAGAGGCGCCTCACTTTTCTCTACTACATCTATTTCTCTCTGGCTCTCTCTTGTGCAAAGTCAGCGAGAGAAGAATCAAGTTTTCTTCTTTGTATACATAGCCATACTTTGCACAATTACTTACTTTGGTACACTACTACCTACTAGGACGACGATGACTACTACTACAACTACTACTACTACTACTACTACTACTACTACTACTACTACTACTGCTTTATACTACTACACTACTTATATATACATACACTCTCATATAAGGAGAGAATTGATATAAATGTTTCAAGTAAATGTTGGAATGGCATATATATGGTTGGGATGAGTCAAGACAAGGCAAGTCTAACAGCATTAACTAAGAAGTAAATACAGAACTATTTATCCATTTATCTATCTATCCATCTACTTTCTTGTATATATTGTACATATCTTTGAACGTATCTATTGCTCAAACGAAGGGGTGGAGTAAAAAATTTGGCACGAAACTATCTAATCCTGTATGTATAAATAAATGTCTTATTTCTAATTCTTTATCCATATATATATAACCTACATATGCGGCTTAGACTACATAATACGATATTATAAAATGAAACTAAGTGAATAGTGTGTAGGGGTAGAATACAACCATAGAGAATAAAGAAGAATAGAATAAAACCATTGCTCTGCGGCTAACAATAAGAAAAATGGAGAGAGAAAGAGTCAAGGAAGGAAGTAAGGAATGAATGAAAGACGAAACACTATATCACGAATGTCCATTCTGCTTCCGGGAGAAAGTTTTTATTTCATGACGTCAATCACAAACTTAATTTCCCACCGCCAGACCGTGAAATAGGCTATAAGACCTACCACACCACGTCACACCTTTCATCATTAACTCGATCATTCAGTTCACTTTAAGATTTAGGGCATTACTTCACTACTGTTCACAGTCCGTAGCCGCAGCATTACAGTACTACTATATGTACCGTGCCTAATACATATTCCCTCGTTCTAAACTCCCCGACAAGAAGAAAGCAGAGGTAATAGGCATTGGGAAATCTAAAAGTTTTTTTTGAAGTCAGAAAGTTTTGGAGTAGAGTACCTATAAATGTATCTCTGGGTATATATATATATATATAGAGAGAGAGAGAGAGAGAAACACTTCTGTTCTACATTATATTCTATATTATTTTGCTCTGTATATACGTACAATGTAGTGCAGGACAGAAGAGAGGTGAATGGATTCTTGAAAATCTTATCTATAAAAACTTCACGTACGCGCGTAGTCAGTTCATATATTCACATATTATATTATCATATTCCACGTATTACGCAGAATACATATTTTAATCTAGCCAACAACTCTGGAAGTTTCTTTCCCCCCTGGTGACTCTGAATCTGGCCTCGGTTCATGCATGAGTCACTGCCATGCAAATTTACATGACTCACTTGGTGGAATGTACTTTATGTTACGCATATTTCAAGATTGTCATTTTGTAAGAGTCTAACTAAAATAAATAAGTTGTAGAAAAGATTGCTCCAGTGTTCTTATTTTCACTGAGAGGAGTGCATATGACATGACTGAAGTAAGTTTTGAACTTCAAAATGTAATACGGTTGCCCTAAGTAAAGTTTTTTCATTAAAGTCTCTTTCTCTCTGATTACACATATTGTGTTATATTTATAAAGTTGTTTTAATAAAAGAAAAAAATCTGTCATTTGAAACTAAAGTTCTCAAAGGATGGTTCAGATTCACATACTCCGTCCTACCAGACAAAAACAAAGAGACAAGCGTACACATTTTATCAAATTAATCAAAATTAATATACACCCACATTAAAAATAAACTTAGATTAGATTAAAATAACTCCCTACCAAAAATTACAATTTATAAAAGTTGAAGCATTTTTACAAAAATACAAAGACGGAGAAATTTTTTCTGGGTACATAATATAATGCAAAACTCAAACCGTAATCAGGGGTTGCATGCACTAAAATCAGAACTGAAGGATAACTGTAATGTAATAGCAACGCGAGCCATTACAAGCTACAACCTTTCGTGTAAAAGAATGGCGGAGATGGCATGGCTGATGGCTGGCTGCATGAGCAGATACATTTCATTAGGCATAATGATGGCCATCACGAAAGCATAATTTACTAGTTATAAATGTAAATTAAGGGTTTACTTGCTCCATAAACATACCTACCAAACCAATGGGTTTCTTTCCTCACATCAATTCTCCTCCAACAAATTTACTCGTAGGTATATGTATATATATATTTGTGAATGTTTTGAATTGAACAAGCCATAATGTAGAGCACCTAATGCAACAAAGTACCAAACGTTGAGAGTAATGTAAACTACCTACTACTACACTACAGAACAGTACAGTACTCAAACTTTCTATTCAAACGCCCACATTGAAACACACAGCCCAGTCTCCCACATTCAAATAGTCAGCCTACACCAAAGAAATGAAGTGAGTACAAGCAGAGGCAAAGATATAAATGGAAATTTTCAACCTACCAAAGTCTCATTCAGAGGTAAATGAAAATGGCTTAAATGCTGAAGACTTAGCCTCCATTAGACTTGACTAAACTTTCATATCTGTAGGATTCAGAGATACGGGCTTACCCACTCACGTGGGGATTTTGCTTGGGCTTTGGCTATATGATAATGCAAACGTACAATGCTTAGGCTTAAGGTTAGGTATTCATTTTTGCTCAGTGTTGTAGTCTTATTTATCTATATATCTGTATAGGAAATATCTATAATGAAATACCTATAGTGCAAATACGTCATAGATTGAACCTAAATTAGAGTGAATAGGAAGGTTATGAAACTGTAAAGACGGAGCTAATTATTATTGAATTTAACTACAGGCAAGATGAGATGAGATGAAATGAAACGAAATGTAATGAAACACAAGAAGATTGAAATGCTAAGGGGTTTGAAGGGAAACGAGAATGGAATTGAATGAACCTTGAGCATATTATATTATATTCTAATTATTGTGTAACGTAAATTAAACCCAGTCTGTGCTATATAAGTACCTACCTATATATAGCACATTGAAACCGTAATGCACTAATGACTCTCCGTAGCATAGGCTTCTATACAAGTATCATTACTTTAATTTACCATAGCTTATATGCAAAGTGTAAATACTATGGATTATTATGGTCAATAGTCTGATTGAACTAAACAAGCAAGAAATATTTCATTCAATTTAAAACACTTGAGTCAACTCATTTGAAGCTATTACACAGTGCAGCTAAGTTGAATTTAGCCTCCACCTCTACGTCTGTAGTTTGTATTCAATGTTTATTTCATACACATGGAAATTGCATAAAGTTAATCCTAAACCCTCCATCGGGCTTTAATAATAATTAATCCTTGAGTCGTTTATGAATCTGAATACATTTATGAATGTATATTTATTTGAATGATAGACAAATTCAAGCAGATTCAGCATCAAAATTAAAGTCTTTAATCTACATAAAGTCTTAATTTTATGAGGAAAGCCATTCGTTTGTATAAATTATGTATAATAAATGAGGTTCCCTTCCCCACCCCTTCTGCATGATCATGACCGGTTCAGTATCTAGATTCGAAACTAGGTAATATCTACTGTAAATCACGTCAATATCTGGAAGAGCATTATCTATCGGTATGCAAATTGTTTCCATCACGTTTGCCTCCCCATAATTTTCCATTTCGAAAGCAGTAGTAGTAGTACAAGTGTTCAGATCGAGCATCTGATTAAGTGTAATTTTCATGAAATTGGCTGATAAGGTGGCCTTTAAACATACTAAAGCTTTATTGTACTGAGATCTCTCCCATAAATAATGTTTACATGACAGACTCTGATTAAGAAAGATGTTTTGCTCTCTGAATAGCAAATGAAAACGAAACTGAACGTTTCCCTTCGTTAAAGCTTGACTTTCTGGTATAATAATAAATTGAGGAATAGAACTGCATGTATGTGTGAGTACTACAGGAGAAAGCGGAGTCCAGCCAGACTCGCAATGAATTGAAGGATCAATATCTGTTTTAAGAAGCAACTCGCGTGAAGCTGGTTGTAATGAAGCCTCTGCATACATAGCAATGTGATGTAATGTAAAACCAAGAGCCAGGAGGAACTATGAGATGAGTACGAAAGTAACTATCCAAGTAAACTACTTTGGAGTAAATATGTATGTATACAATCTAGGTATATAGGTATATATGTCTATGTAGATCTTCATAGGTACCTGCATTGGAAAGTTGTGGATGGCAAAGCACGAAGAACTAAGCATGAAGAACGTGAGCGAATGGGATAAGCGGTTCATGAATATAATTACCATAAAAGTAACATCTGTACTGAATCCTTTAATAAGGCTGACGACTTCCTGATTCAAAGATAACGAGTATTTGAGTTACCTACTCGAAGCCGACCTGGTCGGTTGGCTGGTTGGTCGGTCGGTGGGTCTGTCTCTCCGCTCCATTGGGATGGAAATTGAAATTAAGTTCTCAAAGTACAAACCTTCACGCCCTTTCACATTTCCCAACCCACTGCACACATTAGTACACATATAGAGATAACCCAGCTACCCACCTAAATGCTCATACATCATGGCATACAGTTCAAGCATGTGTAAATTTCAATAATCAGTGTAGGATTTTAATGATGAGAATAAATAACATTTCGGTCAGTAAACATGAGATTTGAGTGCTTGCACTAATTGTGAGCCCACAACAACACAGTCGATTTCAACAAGTACTACAGAGCAGGAGTAGTGAATAAATTAAATTAAATCCCATGGAAAATAATTGAACCAAACCCTGGCATCACACGCGTATGTTGTATGTAGGTATGTCTGTTTGTATATATATGTATGTATCTAGGAATATGTGCATGTATAAATGTATGTATGAATCTAGGAATGTGTAAATGTGTGAATATATGTACCTAGGTATGTATAAATGTATGTACTGCACGCACATACGCTATAGAAAGACCTCAGATATTTTCTCATCATATCATTCTAATTAAAATACACATCTCTTTAAGGGATTCCTTGTAAAGGTGTCTATTGTGCTGAGCAGGAGTGAAAATTCAGACTTATTATTAGGACTGTAGTTACTACTATGGCTTATTGGCATTCAGTTGAGTGAGAGAGCGAGGTGAAAATTGAGATTGAGAGAGTACGGATTTGAGATTCACAGAACAGAGATCTCTTTTCGCTTCTGGGTGGTTGCGTTGACTTTGGCTTGGGTAGTCATGGAAAAGATTATATGGAGTAGGATTTTGATTCAGATTCAGTATAACAAAGCATTCGAGGATGAGACGATGGGATTGAATTTCGTTTCTAGATATGTACACACTATATTCTACTCTTTCCTAGTATATAAATGAAATGGAAAGACTTACACGGAGATGCATTGCATTGGAGGAGGTAATACATATGGTAAGGTAATATGGCTGAATTGAGTTGAGGATTGAATGGGATGACATAGAGAATGTGACTCACAAAATATACCTACCCAACTATCTACCCAGTACTAGATATCTTCTAGTGATGTGCCAATTGTAGTTAATGCAACTTGGCTTTTCTTGGGGAATGGTGGAATTTTAAGTTGGAGCTAAGTCGGTATGGATCAGGAGGAGCTCCATTCTCCACTTTCTCCATTTGTATGTATGTACAGTATATATGCACGTCATGCCGTAGCAAAGACAGAGACTTTTAAAACCCATTGTGAGAACTTTATGTTATTTTCATTCCCACTTGCACCCCATCATATTCCGTTCCGTTCCATTTCATCTTTTCATTCATTTAATTTCATTCCAGTCCATTCCGTTTTCTGAAGTTCGAAATAAAAAGCTTCTTCAAATATTTTTTTTCCTGTTTAAAATTTGATTTGTTTGGTATATTCAGTAGAATTGTAACCTCTTGTCGTCGTCGTCGTATTCGAAGTCACTGCCAAAATTCATACTTGTGTGAATTGAGTGCATACTTCTTTCACTGGAATATTAAATTAGGTTTATTTCTTTTACGCTTCTATCTTTTTATCTCTAATGTTTGATTGCATCTCGTATACAATGTGACACATCAACTAATATGTTGAAATTTCTCAAATTTGAGAAAACATTTTTCATCATTGATAATAACGCACACTAAAGCTAAGTAAGCTAGAGGTTTGCCTCATAATTCAATTTGAGTCCAAACCCAGAACCAAACCAAATCTGACAGATCTTATAATCTGAAGTCAGTCTGAAGCTATTTTCCTTTATTGTACAAACTTTCCTTAGTCGTTCTATAGTGGAGATATCAAAAAGCATCACCACAAGCTTTTTAGGTGTCATCATGACCTACACTACCAGGAATTTCATTACAGCTTACACTACATATATAAAGTGCAATTGAGTGCACAACATGAGAAACAAGAAAGCAAAGTAGAGCATGATAAAATGAAGGAAAGCAAAGTGATGGTAAAAGTGGTAAAGTAAAAGTAACACAAAGTTAAGTTCCTGAGTGAAAGAAAAAGTCCAAGAACATTTCTTCCCAGGGAATAATATAAGAGGAAGGAAGGAAGTAAAAAAGAAAGCTTAGTCTCCCCTACAC
>JAAXYV010001149.1:0-10072 GCA_036851875.1 Novacerus sp. FZ-2019
TGAATAAGATTGTCAATTTTTCTGAAGTTTGAGAATTTTTTTGTAGAATTGAGTTTGCTGGTTTGGTTTGGTTTGATATTTTTATTGATTTGAATCGCTTTATTTATTGACAATACCTCTGCCTCTAGGCCGATCAGTTACATGATCTGAATGAAATCTACGAAACTACTAATTTAATTAGTTATACAATCTTGACTAAATTGTCTTTCAAAATATAGCGTATTTATTGGAGCTCAATTTAATTTTTAGCTTAAAGTAGAATTTTGAACTTATATTGCTCGGCAAAAGTAAAATCACATATAGCATCTACTAGACTTATTTACAGCATTGGACATTAGTAATAGTGATTTGCCTTCTTGTAGTATTGTAACAATTCCCCATTTTTCAGTTCTGTTAGTTTAAGTTCTAAATTTTCTGTTTTTAATATTTTATGTTAGTTCTATTCCAGTCCCATCTTAGTTTTCTACATTTCAGTTAGTTCTAATTCTATTCAGTTCCTAACAGTCCCTGTAAGGATTTTTTATATTACTAATTTGTCAGTATTCTTTCGGTTAAATTTTGATTATGTTTGTTATGTTATGTGTAAGTTTTTTTTGATAAATTGTTAGCAGACAGTAATTCGACTGGATATCTATATAGTTTAATGATCCACTTTACTTTCTGTACTGATTCTTTCTCGAATGTAAAATTTATATATGCAATAGTATAAATATGATTAGATTGTAGTTAGTTCATATTGAGCTCTTGTATCTGATCAGCCATTCAGCTGGACTTGCTGTCAATTGAATAAAGCAAACACAATACAATAGAATATTCCAGTTCCTCAAAGGTCAAATGCATTAAATACTAAAAAAAGTTCTCTCTTTAATTTGCTTAAGTACAACGGAGGGAAGAATGATTCCTTCGTTATTCAGTTAAATTTTTTGCACACAGCTTTAACTTGAAGCATTACCTGTGGTAAATTGCGTCTCATGCAAAATGAAAGGGATAAAGCTTAATGTTTCTTAATATGCTGGCAGACGGATATACTCAGAAATTAATTTAGAACTGGATCCATTAAGGAACTGAATTGAATGTCTATATTTTCTAAATTTTTTATTCATAAGTCATTCCCAATAACTTTCTAGGAAGGAGCATATATTCCAGTTACAGTTCCAATGATCTGGAACTGAAATTGAAAGTATTAGGAACTGATACAACACTATCTGCTTGTCTATCAAATTCCATACCTTCAAACTTTGTACATGAGATGGGTTCTGGTTTTATTTCTGGTCTCAACTTATTCCATATGTGCATGACACGGGACTTCCACGACATCAGTGCATATATCTATAAACTTTGAGCGTGCTATTAAATTCTATACTATGAAGTGATATGAAAAATTTTCTGCTCTAAGTTTAATAATAATAATAATAATAATAATAATAATAATAATAATAATTTATTTCCCGATAATATCCCCTGAAGCGGTTATTACATTATGCGGTATATCACGATTTAGTCATGATGAGTGTCGTAGTAAGAGCAAATAGTACACAGTCAATATTTTTTATAACTAACAGAATTAATGAGGAAGAGTTTTATTATACTTTTTGAGGATATACTGTGTGAGAGTGGCTTTTTGACTGCCAGTACAAATTTTTAAACGGGAGCAGATTGTTGCGAGTTTTGCGAGAATGAATAGTGATGGAAGCTCGGGCGAGAAGAGTGCTAAAGAGATTTTAGTTTGAAAATGTCTTGCTTTAGTGGCATAATTGATATTGGCGATGTCTAGGTTAAGAATGACATAGTTCTTTCTCCGTGTAGAAAATAACCGTGAATTCAATGTCTTCCTTGAAATTTGAAAATACTGCTGTGCAATTTTCCTACAGAATTTGAAAAAGAAGTTTCTCAAGCTCAAATGTAGCTTTCCACTTAATGAAAAGTCAATTAAGAGATATATTTACCAGAGTTTGATTGTGTAATTGAAGGGAATCCATATCTACTACACACAGGGTTGGGAGTATTCTTTACATAATGTTATCGATTACAGTATTCATTACTTAGAAATAGTTTGGTAATCTGTAGTCAGACCAAATTCAACTTAAGTAATCAGTGATCCAGTCCATCCATCAAAAGTAATAATAATCTAAAGTACATCAGATGACATGTCAAACGTCTATTTCGTAATTTCGGAAGAAGTCAGTAAATTTCTCCTTTATCTGTTGACAAAAATAACTGTTAAATACAAATTGTAGACTATGAATTGCAAGTAAGCTACTTTAATTAACAGATGACCCATTGAGCTAAATAATTTCCTTCTCAAATTGCCGATTAGACTAGAAATTGGCAAGGCATAATTTGACTTGGCGATTGGACAACATGTGTAAAAGGAAAGAATCAAGTATTCCATTCCTGGAATAGAGAAGAAAGAATAGAAAAGTGAAAGAAAAGAAAAGAAAACTAATAAAAAAGAAAAGAAATGGCTATAGATCTATTGAGTGAGTTGTTCATGAGAAGAGGATGTAAGGTGCAATAATATTTTGATGGAAATTCCCCTTGGAACTTATTTGTTTACATGATGGACGGACATTTTCTTGGGATTGGTTCGCTTCAGTTCGTTTTTTCTTTTTCCAATTCCAATATACTACAGATACACATAGAGTGGGATGCTATCAGTCTATTGGGAAATTCGGCAATTTGCTATGTTATTTCCATCTCAATGTATGTAAGTAGGGACCCGTAGAGAGAGAGAGAGAGAGAAGTATTTTATTTATAAAACTAAACTTGGCCATATTATGGTGGTATTGATATTCGATATGTATGTTGAGAATGTGTGGGTTTATGCGATATGATGATATTCCAGGCCGCTTCCAGCTTTCACTCTTTCCATGAAATATCGTATTACATGCACATCATAAGTATAACGATGCCTATGACTACTTTCATGCGTTGATGTATTGTACCTTCCTTCCTATATACCCATAGTGGTAATAATAATGATAATAATAATGTATTATAAATATGTGCTAACTTGGCTTGGTTTCCTTCTCTGTTCTATATCCGCCGTGAATCTGAACAGACTCAGAGCTACAAGACATGGTGAACGAAGTGGATCAAGATGGAAATGGGACAATTGAATTCAACGAGTTCCTACAAATGATGTCGAAGAAGATGAAGGATGCGGATAGTGAAGAGGAACTCAAAGAAGCTTTCAAGTAAGTCAAGTCAAATTCAGGCTATACCCAAGCACTCACTATATGTATTTATATATGTTTTATGTATGTCTATATTATACTACTTATGTTATAGTCTTTTTTATATTATCTATCTATGCATGTATGTATGTATATATGTATGCAATGCATGAATATTATCGTGTGTTACAGTCTGCTCAACTCTTTTCATTCTGAACTGCAGTGCTTTGTCCTGAACTTCTTTCTTCTTCCCTCCATCACTCACTCATTTCATCAATTTGTTTACTTTTTATTCACTTAAGTAGATTATGATTATCTTTGACGAAGCTATTCGTATTACCATTAGCATTAGCATTACCATAGCTTTTTGTATTTTACTTGAATTGGATTCGATTTGTTAGCTTCCTGGGGTTGGACAACTAGAGATAAAGCAAATAGGAAATAGAAAGCAGAGGAAAGAAACGTAGAGTAGAAATGACTTTGAGGTTCATAATGTAATGAATTTTATTTTACGGTAATTCCGTGAATCTCTTTAAAACCGATTTCTGCTTACCTTTCATCTACTTTCAGTATAGATGATGTCGTAAGCATATTTCATTTTATTTCATGTAGTGCTATGGTAGCAGTAGATCTAGTGCTATGGTTTGGTTCAGAGTTTAGAGTCAATCAACGTCAACGTCAGCCTTTACTTCAACTCTACTTCAAATTCACTCAAGTTTGAGGTACTCCCTTTCTATGCCAGGCTGCCATGTCATCACTGCTTTAACTCAGCCTCGCATTTTATTACACTCATGACTCAATATTTTACTATATGTATATAACATACACATATTATATCTGTAATTTTATTCGAAAATTATATGTTAAAATGCATACTAGCAAGCAGCCCAACAGCTCCAGGACTTTAGAGATAGTAGTGGCAAAACAAAGTGCATGTACCTATAGGTATATATTTTAATGCCATCTATTTATCTGTCCATAAATATAGGTCTAGTAAAGTGTCTTATATTATTGGTTATTTGATAAAATGTGGATAATAATGTAAGCAAGTTCAGAATCAGCTCAGAATCTATAGACAGGACTCTTAAACTGAAATATTTTATGTTGCATTGCAAACAAAACAAAATACAATGTAATATAATGTAATGTATGTAATATTTTAGCATCCGCAACTTTGCAGAAGCAGACTATTATCTGAATATTATGCCATACTATTCTTTTAGCCACGTCACTCCATAAATGGACGTTTTTGTTTTTTCGGCCTTTATTATCGATTTTTGTTTCTGCTCTTTAACCTTGTTTTTGAAGTATGTATATCTTGTCTCTCCTTTCAGTACTTTGAAAAATAACTTGATTTTTAATTAAAATTCCCATAATATTATCTATTTACATTCTAAGCTACTTATATCAAAATATTGTTCAATAAGCCTTCTATATGTATAGTACCCCTGTTTTATTGTGTAGTCAAAAAGAATTCGATCTCATTATTTATCCTTTGTTTCTACTAACCAGAGACCCTTTGTCTCTTTTTCAATCGAGATACAAAGTAGGAAACTGTTTCCTTACATCTACTATTTCATCGATTTCTGATACATACCATCAGTCAGGAATAATCGTTTAAATCTAGAGGGAAAATAATTAAATTTTCCCGGCTAACTTTAGCGGAATTTTCGCCAAATTTAGCACGAAACGAAGCTAAATGTAGCTATTCTGTTTTTTGCTTTAAATGCAACAATTTTTCCTTTGGTGCAGCAGTCTTCCCATAGTTCTAATTGAAAAGACCAATTCGAAAGCTTTATTTTCACCAGTGGAAAGCAAAATTTATTCATGAGATCTATCTTTTATTTTATGTCTCACAAACTGGCCGAATACTAAAAAGTTAAATTTAGCTAATAATCTCCAACTCAGTACAGAATAGATGTTGATTCTGTGCAGTATGAAATAAAAATTCAGCTTCAAGCAGAAAGGAAGTATTTGATACCTAGTACAAAAATTCAAGTCAACTCAAGTCTAAAAATTTTGAGAAACCAATTACATTGGGTTGTAGTGCGGAGTAGGTAAATGTAGTCCATAAATTGAAGAATGGAAAAGTATATTTAAAAGAGTGCATAAAATGTCTCTGTTCTTAAATTGTCTTGTCTCTCACACCATAATGCAAACATTCCATTTAACAAACCAAAGTAAGGAGGAACCCCACCTAGTAGTGTGCACCACCATTGAATACAGTAGTTTATGTCTCTACAGAGAAAGTGTAAAATCAAATAAGCCCTTACACTCTGTTCTCAGTACTACCTATATACAGTATGTCCTCACACTCTAGTTGTGGGGGGAGGTTGGCCTGGTTTGGTTTGGTGATGTGATGTGATGTGATGTGAGTGAAGTGATGCGATGTAATGCGGTGCCATTTCATAGCAATGGGTTGTGGCATAGCTATTTCATAGGAAAAACACAGAAATGGAACGGAAGGCTATAGTCAAGGGATTGTATATCAGAAAATCCACCATAGCCATGGCATGGCTATGCTACTCCAGTCCAATACCAATTTCAATACCATCCCACTCTATGCATTCCATTACTATATGCCGCACAAGTTTACATAATCTCAATACTTTCCCTAGAATCGCTCACATCCTCCTCATTCTCATCTGAGTATGCATTAGAGAAATAGAGAAAATGTAGTAGGTATTCTTTTCCCGACTTTCTTTATTTCTGTCCTATCTCCACTTGTACAACTCTCTCTCTCCTCTTTCTCATTGGTTGTATGCTGTGCTTTGGCTTTGCCTAAATTATATTCTATCCCACTCTCTTTGGTGTATATGTAGTTTTAGTCATAGTGTACGACAAGCCCAGTAGTTGCTATAAAACCCAGTTCACCAAGGAACAGTTGTAGAGGCAAATATCCTTTGCCCTAGACTGCTGAAACAGG
Source organism: Novacerus sp. FZ-2019 (assembly GCA_036851875.1). NCBI lineage: Eukaryota > Metazoa > Arthropoda > Collembola > Entomobryomorpha > Tomoceridae > Novacerus > Novacerus sp. FZ-2019. Next base: position 6,103 of record JAAXYV010001149.1, read on the forward strand.
CCTGTCCTGAATTGGATTGGATTGACTTGGCGTTGCATTGCATTGCATTGTAATTGTAATTCCTTGCTTTGCTTTGCTGAACAAATTCAGTTCATTTATTCTCCCAATTTACATTTGAGGACAGATTAGGTATTATAAAATATGTTGAATATACTTAGAAGGAGAAAGGAACGAAAGAAATTCACCAGTCATATTATATTCCCGGTTGGTGAGAAAGTGAGGAATGGTACGGAATTAGGAAAGACTAAAATAATACGACGTAGTGATGGTATATGGTGCGGACCAGAAATGAAGATTAAGACGACAGAAGACAAGAGGATAAGAGAGAGGAGAGGAGAGGAGAATAGTTGCATGTATGTATGTAGACTCTGGCCTGAACTGAGTTGAGTTGGCTTGAGGAAAGTAGACGGTACGGCGACATCTAATTTGTATGTGTGGACGCAAAGGAAAGAGTGTGTGAAAGAGAGAAAGAAAGAAGCGTGGAATGTGATGTGATGTGATGCAAGGCTAATGTTAAAAAGTCAAGTCAAGATAGGAAGAGAAAGCGAGAAATTTGTAGAGAAGAGAAAAGTGTATACGGAGAAGGGTGAATGGATAGGATAGTCGTCTTCTTGGTAGTTAGAGTTCGTAATTGTATATTGTATGTGTAAAGTCATATTCATTCATATTATAGTCTAAGAATAGAGAATACAAGACAGACCATGGGAGGCAGAGAAGGAAGGAAGGTATATATGTATGTATGTTTAGTATAGCGGAAAAGTCCAACTTTTGTCTGTCTTTACTCTAAAATTCAGAGCTTTGTATGTAAGCCCAAGGAAGAAGGAAAGAGAAAGCGAGGAAAACTAAACGCATATGGAGGGAGTAAAGGAGAGCAAAGAAGAAGCAGGACATCCACTTGCATGCAATTTTAATGCTCCGAACGAACTTTTTGACGTGATTAATTGCCATAAAAGTATATCTCGTTGACTTGACGCCTTCATCACATCCACATCACATTCCATTCTAGCCCTGAGTCTTTACTTCCCTTCAGTTCAGCTTAGCTCAATTTGAGTTGACTTTATTCTACGTACTTAGTTTAGTTTAGGTTGAGTTTATTTGACTTGGCTACAAGAGTGACATCCTTGTATTTATATCTATATCAGTGGCATATGGCTTGGCTTAGAATGCTGTGGTAGACTGTATAGTATATAGAATGAGTAAGTATATACCGCACCCGCAACTGAGTGTCTTGTCTTGTCTTGTCTTGCTTTGGCTTTTGTTGGAATTGTGCAAATATTTTTTTTTGTATTTGAAATGTAACTTTGAATGGAATTTCTTTTCTATGTTATTTGGAGCTTGCTTTCTTGGGGATTATTCTTATTAGTTAGCCGACATGTTACTTCAAATAGAGTTGAATAAGAAGAGTTGAGTTGAGTTGAGTTGAATTAAGTTGAAGGAAGTTTTAGTGGAAGTCTAAATCTTGTACGGGCAGTCTGAGCAGTGTATCAAATCTAAATCGAAGATTAACCTTTTCTAATGACGACAGCATCTGATTTATTGAAACGTTACTTACCTATGCTTGTCCATGCACTATCATTTACTATCGTTGGCTGTTCATTTGCGATTTGAGTTTGGCTGCCTGGTGAACTGAGGTTTGAACACATCTGGTTTGGTATGGTCGGTTCTTTTTTTTCAAAGTGGATTGTCTGGAATGGTCTTATGTAGGCTGGTCTAAGGTGGCCTAAACTGATACAGACTGGTCTGTACTGGACAAGAATGGTCTTAACTCTTAACTGCTCTGTGGACTAGACTGGTAGAGACTGGTCATAACTAATCTCTGAAATGGGTTGAAATAGTCTAGAGTCTAGACTAGTCCAAACTGATCCCTTTTTTATTTGATTTATTTCAATGATTACACCCAATATACCCTTATTACAGCTTGGTAGTTATGCAGAACTATTACCTATATTACATTTTATATAGGACTTAAGATTATATTTACCAATTCACTTAGGGTTGGAATTGCAAGTCAAATTTACGTAATAAGTTAAATTAATTAATAATTAAGATATTTATGTGAATTTTTAATTAAGACAATTAGGTGAATTGGAACCGGAGGATTTGCTAATATCATCTAAATCGATCTAGACTGGTCTAAACTGTTAAAAATGATCTAAACCGGTAAAACTATTCTAGACTGGTCAAATTAATGTATACTGGTATAGACTGGTAAAACTGATCTAGACTGGTAAAACTGGTATAGACTGGTAAAACTGGTCTAAACTGGTGTAGTCTAGACGGGTGCTAATTAGACGGGTGCTAGACTAGAAGCTAATTCAGAGTGGTTTAAACTGGTCTATACTGATCTAAACAGGTGTACACTATAATTTGTGTTTATAGATTTAGTTTTTGGGAATAGCTTATCTAAGAAATAGTAGTACCTAGTCTTAAAAGGAAAGTAAGGAAGTTTCTTAATATTGTTTCTCTGTGGCTATTGCAGAGTGTTCGACAAGAATGGAGACGGGCTGATATCATCAAGCGAACTTCGTCACGTGATGACAAGTTTGGGTGAGAAGCTATCAGAAGAAGAAGTGGAAGACATGATCCGTGAGGCAGATTTAGATGGGGATGGAATGGTCAACTACGTCGAGTTTGTCTCCATTCTAACTTCCAAGAACTGAAAAGAGAAGTGGATGAGGGAAGATACTTTCTTATCTACGGAGATCCTCTCTGTGCTTTCACCCGCCCCCTCTACACTCTAAAATGGAAATCAAATCAAATCAACCCAACCACAAGTCACCCATTGTTAACCTGTCCTCTGGAGTAAATACAACACAACACAATCTGTCCTGTCTCCCATCACTGTACTTCTTGTATTAATTTACACTTATCTATGATGTAATATAAATATAAATATTATATATAAATCATAAATATATAAATCAATACTACTTACTACTACTACTAAATGTCATACAATACATACATACTCCTATCAGTATCCATCGGTCGTACTGCACGTGCGTAGTATACTTATACTTACTCTATGGTACATGCAGCAGCAAGACGACAGAAGTAAAAGTGAAAGTCAAGTCAAAATTAGATTCAACGTTACTCAGTGGATTTCACTGTAATTTTAAGATAAAAGTAAAACCCCTCTCACCTCTGTACTCTTCATACCTTTATCTAAACTAACCTTTACACAAAAAACTACACTAGAACTTCCACATTAGAAATGCATGTTTAAATAAATGGGGTTAAGTTAGTACATATAAAAACTGTTAGCAGTACAGTAACCCTATATACCTGAACTTAAATTTATCTTTCCTTGAAATAGTGTTTAGTGGTCGTAGTAGGTAATTGTACGAAGTACTGAATCAAAAGCGAAGATTGTTGTTGAATGATTTATTTGCAATTAATTTAATTTGATGTAATTGAATTTAATCCAAATAATGGAAAAGTATTGACTTGAATATTATACCTATGTATTGTACTGAAGGAAAAAAAATTAATTGTACTAAAATAAGTGTAAATTATGATGATAAAAATACAGATAAGATTATTATACTTACTACAGACGTCACGTGTTATAAAATAGTATGGATATTAATTATACTTAATACTAAGGATTAAGGTTCAGTATATAAAGACTAAAATGAATTATGGATTTGTAATCGATGCGCTACTACATGCAGCCATTCGATACGATCTATAGGAGAGGCTAAGAGAATATAAAAAAAATTGATGCTAGGAATGATTTGATAAAATATTACATACTACGCAATTATTATGATGTATGGGGCACGATATATAAAAAAAATGATATGACATGATCGGTTGGTGCTTAGAGGAATACATACGATTAAATTGAGTAATATTTAGAGTGACTATTTTGTATACGTAGCCCATTGTCGTCGTCGACGTTGACGCTGGTCGCGGTCGCTGAGCTTCTTATTCTACCAAATTTATTAAATTACATTAAATTAACTTA
>JAAXYV010001151.1:0-10063 GCA_036851875.1 Novacerus sp. FZ-2019
TGCCCTAAGCCCCGGCCCCCAGGGCTTAGGGCATGCCCTAAAAAAAGCCCTGGGGCACTCACCTCTAGTATATAGCAATACAAGATGCATATAACCATAAGGTAGCAATACAAGATGCATATAACCATAAGGTAGCAATACAAGATATATAGAACTGCAAATACACAATACCCGGAAAAAGGAAGAAGTAAAGGACAGTATCTTGGGTGGTACAACAAACAAATCAATTAATTAGAAGCAGAGACAGAGCCATAAGGATGTCCTAAATGATATGGCCGTTCCCTGTGTCATCAAAGATTGTTCGACAAAGCCAGAAATGCTGTCAGTATTGCAAGTTTTAGCGCTGAAAGAAAGTATTTCGAGGACATAGCACATATGAGACAATAGCACACCATCATCATCTATTTCATTTTTGTAAGACCCCCTTCAGTTTACGAATTAAATAGGGTAGTGTATGCTGTACAAAATCAAAAGTTTTTCTGGGGTTCACGAATGTACGACTAGGTACCGTACCATTTGGTTTATCTAGCACCTTGCATATGTAACTGTAACTCTCACCAAAGCATTTCATGCCCTATATAGCCTCAACTCAACCAGCACGAACGGTACAGACAGATTACAGAAATCCCGTGTAGGATATTCTCCAACAAACTTAGTACTCCCCATGGTTATTTTATTTAATATCATTCCAATGTGGTTGGATTTGAAAAATAATCTTCTCCAATGGCATGGGAGAAGATTATTAAACAAACTCATGAGGACAATTGAGGAGGAAGATTTGTTAAGTCAAAATCAGCATGAGTTGAGGGAAGGCAGATCCTACGTAACGGCTCTCACAGCCGTTACACAGTTCATATGCACGGCGCTAGATAAGTCAATAGTCTTAAATTCGTGAACCCCAGAAAAACCTTTCATTCATTCGTCAGAATTATCGCTTTTGTTTACTTATAATTTACACAATTTTCGTTGTGTTTTGCGTTGCCTTGGAGCGATTTATTTACGCCTGCAACAATTAAAATAAATTCGTTGTGTCTATATAGTTACAAGAGAAAACAATTTCCATAGGCCTCTTTCTCCTATAGCAAAAGGCACAATACAGTTATTGAAATAGTTCTCGAATACTTAAAAAATGGACTGAGATCGAAGCTAAGTACCAATTTGTCACAATTAAACTCATCGGGATATATTTCACAATATTTTTCCCTTTCAGCCGAAGATGTTAATCTATATTTACATTTCAAACGAACGTTCGATTCGATGTGGTTAACTAAAATAAGAATGATGCAGGATAAGTGGACAGTTCTTCGTGAGGCGGCAACCAGACCCTCAAAAAATGTTCGAACTCGCAATGTTCTCAGAGATTTTTTGAAGGTTGATTTTACAGGGATAATGCAGAGACATATTCGACCTTGATGGGACATTTTACTGAGTTTGCAGGGATAGCCTGTTCAGCTTCATTTACTTGATTGAAAATTTTCCTAATTTTAAAATGTACAGGTCCTAGAGTTTGCCACAAGAAACGGCACAGATCCCTAAAAAGTTGTCACCTTTGTTTGCAACTTGCCTCAAAAATGATTCAACGCATTTTGAGGAATCAAATGAGTACAAATGCATCCACAGTTGCACAAATGTTACGTACCTAATTACGTGTATAATAAAGAGCTTACATGGCATTTTTAATACAACTGTTTAAATGCTGTATTAAAAATACAAGTCAAAATACAAAATTCATTAAAATGTTATACATTCATGCGTTATCTGTTATTCACTTGTGAAATATGCACTGAAAAACTGAATTCATTCTAGCTGTCGCAGTGGTTGATGCTATATTTCTGTACTTCTAAACGGATTGTCTGCAAGAGATTATGCTGGTACTAGATACAAAAAATACTTCATACTCTCCATTCTTTAGACTTAAACTTTGAACGTTGAATGTGTAGGAGCAAGCAAATAGAATTATTGAGAAAAATACCAAAGATCGCTTATTTCAAAGGCGGTGTTGAAGTTGAACAGTTTTGTTGAAGAGCAATAAAATCAAAAGGCAGTTTGTAACTGAATAATTGTAACCCACCGAAATCCATTAGTGGAGTTTTAAATGCTACTTTTAACTTCATCTTAAATCAGGAGGTTAGATAGAACAGCAGTTTGTTTTCGAAATACACTCAGTAAATACTGGGTGTATTTGCTACCTACTCATTAAGTGTATTCCGATGTATGTAGGTATAGAGTATGTTATATTTTGAAATGCATTTAAAATACAGTATTTTGTATTTTGAAAATAAATTTTGAGTAAAAATATTTTGTATTTTGAGACCTGAGTTGTCTGAAGTATTTCAAATACTTTTGTATTTTGGATAAGAAAACTAGAAAAGTGTTTGAAATATATAACATTTGACATTGTATTTTGAAGTGAGGAAAGTATTTGTATTTTAGGCCAAAGTAATTTGTCAGCTCTGGTAAAATCAGTGTACGTAACTAGTATTAATTGCGTCTGGATTGAGCATAAATATGACATATTATTCAATGACACAAAATTGTCATCCATTTGATGGCTTTTACAGATTTTACTTTTGATTAGGTGTTGATTTTTCATGTCATTCCTGGCCCGCTGTGTGTAGGGCAGAGAGGTTCGCTTGTATATCACATGACAGCAAAACAGCCGCCACGGATTTGAAGTTGTTTCAACCAGTATATCAATCGTACCAATAAATATTTCGTCGGTGTGGTACTAAATAAAGTTAAATATTTAAAAATTGATTGACATACACCAGGGTGTCAGCAACAATGAAGCTTTTAAAACCTTCGTGGATTAATCATGATGGTAAGCGTGTACTCATTTCTGTTTGCACTATTATTTATGTAAGGAGTGGAAAAAAGATTTTCTCAATTTTGAGTTATTATCATTATCTGCAGTGTTGGTTATACAAATTATTTTTCTGCTAGACAATTTGGATATCAGGAATGTATACATGGCTCATGACGTTGTGTAAATTATGTAAATTACGAATTTTACTCCACTAAATAGTTTTTTCACACTAATTATACAGGACAACCAATATTTTCGATTGACATACATCCGGACGGGTCTCGGTTTGTTACCGGTGGACTAGGTTGTCATACATTATCATCTTATTGTACTGTCATATAGATTTTGAAATGAACTAAATAATTATTACGTATGTTTCGCAATTGTCAGGACATGATTCCGTAGGCCGAATTGTGATATGGAATATGGCACCAATATTGAGTCCTGATGAGTCGGAAAACAATCCAATTCCGAAAATTTTGTGCCAATTAGACCATCATAATGGTATAGAATGAAATTATATTACAGTTATCTTTCTTGTCGTTTTAATGAAACTTGACTAACTGCAATTAATTAATTTTTAGCATGTGTGAATTGTGTTCGATGGAGCAATTCCGGTCGATTTTTAGCTTCTGGAGGGGATGATCGAATCATAATGATATGGATGTTAGCGGGGGCAAGGCACACTACAGGTTCTACTTTTGCAGTTAATAGTGGATTTGGACAACCGAACTGTGAGCAATGGAAAACCATATCCATACTGAGAAGTCACACGGGAGATATTCTTGATTTGGCATGGTCTCCTGGAGATAAATATTTGGCTTCGGCATCTGTCGATAATGCAGTAATTATTTGGGACGCTGCAAGTTTTCCTCAAATTGTTACCGTCCTCAAAGGTTAAAATAATGTCAAATTTAATTGAGTGACTATAATGAGAATAGGGAACTGATCTGTCAGCATAGTCTCAGGATTGACTGAAAACTGAATGTAAATTGAGTGAAAAGTTGGTGGGTTAGCCTGGTATAGTCATTTGATATTCTGAGAGGAAAGCGCCACCACCCCTAGTGGGCTTGATATATTCCCCTAATTTAAAAAGATTAAGTACAGTTAAAAAATTCAAACACAGCATTTTTATTTTCTTTAAAAAACATTTTTTCCAGCATTTATTCGAATTTTGAAATCTCAATTTCCCCTCTAGGGACAGAAATGGCAAACCGATTGCAAAATACTCTATTCCGATCAGTCATCCTGGGCCCCTACAATTTTGGGACCAAGGTACACCACTTTAAACCATAACTACCCCTCCCTCCAGGTCAGGCGAATTATTAAAAATCTCAAGTTTCGCTCAACTACGTTATTCCACTAGGTGAACAACATGCGTCAATTTCAGTCGGTATGGTGACTATGGCAATCCTCTAGGTCGATCCTGCTCTTTCATAGTTTGAATTAACTTAGGTACTATTGTATTTATAACTGATGATATCAGTTGAGGTTAAGAAGCAATTGCTCAGTGATTTATTCCGCCGTCAAATTCAAAAGGTGTCAGTATTCGTATTCAGTAAAACGTAGTAAAGATGAGACAGAAATGTATTGAATTATAAGTTCCTTTAAAGAAAAGAGCGTTACTTGACTAAATAGAATAAAAATGTAATACATAACTAGGTGCAGACTGAATCTCTCGTCCCATCTTTCTGATATATTAATTAAATGTACATAGGCAATGAATAAAGGTACATTTGTTGTATATAATATGCACTTCCAGGTCACACAAGTCTTGTGAAAGGCGTCACTTGGGATCCAGTAGGCAAATACGTGGCTACACAGTCCGACGACAAGACACTAAAAATTTGGCGAACATCTGATTGGCAAATTGAACATGTTGTTAGTGATCCTTTCCTTGAGGTAAATTTGACTGTTTTCTAAGATTTGTTGAATTGCAATGGTCACATTCAAATATTCTAATAAGGGTTCTCCGGTTACCGGAGCTTGAATTCAAATTGGTGTAAGTTTGTAACTTTTGAGTAGGAATAACTGAACGTATTAACGTTTTCGTAAATAGCGAACGCTTACCTACAGTCATAATACAGTTCACACTTGGTAAATTAATGCAGTGCAAAGGAACAGAACGACCTGAATCAGATTATGGAAGATTGGATAACTATGCTTGTATACTTGACGCAGACAATTTCGACATTTTCTGTTTTTGGGTAGCATGTAAAAACACCTCCCTAGTAATACCTCGGTCGAAAACACCTCCAAACCCATAGTTATGGGTAATGCTAACAACCTATAGTTCTATGTAAAAGGTATCTGGTGATAGATGAGAAATTATGTGTTAGACAAAAAAATCCATTTGCATTGACAAATCTGCAAGTAAAATTCGCTAGCTAACGCCGAATACCAATACCATTTACATAGAAAAATCTCTACGTAAAATTCCATAGCCCACACCGGATATCGTTTACATAGAGCTATGGCTGTTAGTATTGCCCCTAAGTATGGGTTTTGAAGATATTTTTGACCCAGATGTTTTCACATGAAACCCTGTTTTAGCCTCTGGCTTACAAGTTGTAAGTGTGAATGCTCTGATTTCTTTATTGAAATAATATTATTTACTACCAATTGTCACTGTATGAAAATTTAGTGTGGTGGAACCACCCATGTGCTAAGGCTTGGCTGGTCTCCGGATGGTCTGTATCTTGTATCAGCTCATGCAATGAATGGTGGAGGACCTACGGCACAAATAATTGAGAGAGACGGATGGAAAACAGATAAAGATTTTGTGGGACACCGAAAAGCTGTTGTATGTGTTGTAAGTGTGTTCATTGTTATCAAAAGATAGTACTCATTTTTAGGGTGGTGTTGTGTGACCTAAAACTTTTGTTGTGTAGCGTGTGCCATATTAATGCAAATATAATGGAGCACTGCTGTTAGAAAATTTCACTTTACTTGTGATGACGATTTATTCATTTTTACTTTCTGTGGGAGCAAGCGGATTTTATTTGTTTTTTAGACTAACGAATTCATAAAAGTAGACTGGCAATTAAAATTCGATATACAGCTTTTGTGTTTTGAATTGGTATTATTACTGAAAGTTTTAGTATGCCAAGGTACACCCTGCACACTGTGGGTTGAGGCCACTGCTGATGGTTTACTAATGTTGAATTTTGTTTTACTAGCGTTTCAATAAAAATATCATGCAGCAAGACAAGAGTCGTGTCAAACAATGCTGTGTCGCTTTGGGATCTCGGGATCGCTCAATTTCGGTTTGGTCAACTGCATTAAAACGACCGGTGGTTGTGGTTAAAGACGTTTTTACCAACTCTGTCATGGATTTGTCGTGGTCGTCTTGTGGCACAATCATGATGGCCTGTTCATGGGATGGATCAGCTGTTGTTGCTAGATTCTCTTGGTCGGAGATCGGCAAGCCTTTGTCTTCGGAAGAAATGGTGAGAACAGTATTCAACATTAAAGTATTTTGTGTGTTTGAAATATTCAGAACTCAACTCAGCAAATGATCCTCTCCGATTTGAATCACAAAATGGCGGAACGGTTAAATGATTTGATAAATGAGGACAAATTAATTAAACCAAAATATTGAGTGGCAGGCGCTGTGGGTGGGATTTATGAAAAAATGGAACCGTGTCCAATTTGAACTAAACAAATAGAAAAGCGATTCTATAGTATAGTATTTGCTCAATGTTATAGTATGCTTTAGTAGTAACTTACTAATAAATCTTATTAGTATTAGTATCATTTTATTTCTAAAAAATAAAGTTTCCCTATACCTTCAATAGTAAAACATAAAAACATGAATTTTTTTAACCCTTTTCAAATTTTTTTTCGAATTTTTGGTATCAATTCAATAGTAAAACATAAAAACATGAATTTTTTTAACCCTTTTCAAATGTTTTTTCGAATTTTTAGTATCAGTTTTCCGTGTCAGTTTTATGTGCTCTTTCTGGTATACTCAGCTAGAAAATTTTCCTTATTGACTACCATCCTTTTCTAACTCTAAATTTTAAATTTTAAATTAATATCGAAACATAGGTGAAGTGCAGTTTGAGGGAATTAATCTGAACCCTCGACCCTCCACTCCTTCCAAATTCAAAATATCTTCCATCCCTTTCCCATCTTCCAAAAAGAAGGGCTACCCCTGTCCCTCACTCGCTCATTTAATAAATTCAGAATCCTTCACTCCACTCGCTCCTGCCCTCCGCTACTTGAAGGGAGGATGCAGATTTTTGTATACGAGAGATTTAGACAATCCTTACATAAGTTGTACTTATTATTCCCAGACCTTACACGGGGTAGGAGCTAAAGCTGCTCTTCGGGAAAATATTTCAGAGTCTTTTGGGTTAAATAAATGTTTATACCTGGATGGATAAGATTGCTACACTGTGGTCATGGTATCTGACTATATGCTGAAGGCTAAGCTAAAAATGGGTTGAAGTCCCACTCGGTCAGAAATCCCACCCGATCCTAATTTACAAATAGATAAACTACCGTAATGGCTTGATTAGAATGCCGGGTCCTAGTAGAGTGCGGGGACCTAATAGTATGCGGGTCTNGCCGGGTCCTAATAGAGTGCGGGGCCCTAATAGTATGCGGGTCTGGGACTCACGAGAAGAGATAGAATGCGGGTCCTAATAGAATGCGGGTGTAATAAAGGCATAAAAGGGAAGGTGGGCAGGTATTAGCCATAGGCAGAGCGACGCATTCACACTCACGCCTCTTGTGGTATGTGTATGTACCTACCTGGGTACGTCGTGTAAGGTATTTACCTAGGTACCTTATGTAGGTATGTGTGGCACTCTCTGGTTCACTACATAGAATCCGGGTTCTAATAGAGTGCGGGGCTCTAATTGTATGCGGGGGGTCAGGGGTCAAGTTTGAGTTAGACTGCCAGCATTCTAATCGAGACATTACGGTATTTCATGAAGTGTGATTTTGTGTTTCAATTCCAACAGATCTCTGCTATACGCAATGGAAAGTACTTAAAAGTATCACTTTTTCTTTTGTGATAGATGTCGGTACATAATCGTGTGTACGGAAAAAGTGTAATGGATAGTCGTCAAATCCAAATCATCCAAAATTTTGAAGTCTACTTGGCAATAAAACGTATGCGTGATGCCGACAGTTTGAAGGCGGCAGCCAGAAATGATAGAAAATCTCCAGAGAAGCAAGATTCTGAAAGTACTGATAACATAATAAAAGGCCCAACTGACCGTCAAATTGAAACACGAACGGCGGATGGAAAACGAAGAATTACTCCCAAATTTTTGCCTCCTCCGGATGAGCAGGTGCCGACAGATGAAAGGTTAGCTGGAACTTACAATATCTATCTGTTCATCTAGCTATCAACAGTAAGAGCAACATTGTGTGCTGTTGACATTTGATACATCTATTAATACATTATGGAGTTAGACAGAAAAAAACAATTAGTGGACTGTAATGAAGGTATATAAGGTTGCAGTAGATCATTGTGGTATAACGTTCTCCAGTAGTTTACTCAAAAAAGACAATGTCTTCTTTAGTTTTAAATCATTTAGTCAAACAAAACATCAGTTGTCTGTGTTGTGTCAAGTCTCGAGCATAGATCGGCGCTATCGAGAAATCGTTCGATGGTCTATTTTTGCAATAAAAGTGATCGATCGATCGATCGAAAGAATATTCTGAAAATATCGATCGTTGATTTGTCGGCTGAGGCGTATGTACGAATCAACTAATACTTTTATTCCACGTTCATGTCTTGCATGAGGTTTCAGTTCATCACATTTGAAGTAAGCTAACCAGCGTATTTACCTCCCTTTGATGAACAGGCTACATTTGGTCATTGATTGTTCTAATTTTTCTTATTTTTCCGTGATAATTAGCAATTTTCTTTCTTTAAAAAATGTGTAGAATAAGATAGAAATCAAATAAACTCCTGTGGATTTGGATTCAATATTTTAATTTGAACTAAATCAAGCTTCTATTTTTTGTTTTAAGTATAAATGGTTTAGACACCTAATTAACTAGATGAAAAGATTGTTAATCCTAAATAATCATTACAAGGTATATTTTATAACTATTGCTGTGACTACATATTTTTTACATATTAAACTAAAACTGAAGACGATCGATTGATCTACAAAGAATTAAGACATTAAAAGTGATAATTCGATCGATCGACGAAGAATTTAAACCTTAAAAGTGAAAGTGATTGATCGATCGATCGACCGATTTGTTTGCCGATCTATGGTCTCAAGTCATGTTGAAGCGCAAGGTATTATGTGCAGTGTAGGATGTGTTGATTGGGTACAGGGAAGTAGATTTAGGATCCTTGTGCCAGTACTCCGTCTCTAAGACCTAAAAAGAAGCCAATTACTTATGTTTAGGGGTGAAGGCAGGGCTCTCAAGGGTCCGATTCTTCATTTTATGAGGACAGTTATACGGTCCGGTCTGGTCCTTGCGAAATCAATCAATCAATCTGTGAAAGAACTACAAACACAGTAGATTTGAGCAGAATTCGTAATATGTATGTAATATGTACCGTTGCCCTATGGTTCTGGACAAGTCTGCTCATATTATTATTGCCAAAGATTAGGAGAAAAAACCCTATTAAACGCATGAGTTTAATTCTACATTCTACAGACCACTTATCATTTACAGATTAAACTTCTATAATAGCGTGATACAGCGTTGAGACCCATATCGCCAGCAGCAGCTGTGCCTACAACAACAGGTAAAACATATTCACTGCGCTTCAATTCATGGGACAGAGACGCAGTGAATAATTTCTATCTACAGCTGTTGATGGATATATGAATTGAACGCTACACTTACGCTATTATAGCAGTTTAATCTGTAAGCATAAATGGTCTGTATATGATATGATGTATAATTGGAATTAAACTATTTCCTACTCAATACCACAACTCCAATATCTGCTCTTCGAATGTGGTTGAATTGAATTACATGGATTCATTTTGCATAATTTTTATCTTCTACGAAAGTCCAAACTTTTTCGCTCGTGTTTGGTCGGACTTGGATGAAATGGAGTAAACAATAGAGAGCGGTTTTGTGTCCATACCTATATAGTGGCTATACATATTGCCACTCTGTCTAATTCATGAATGCGATATTGCTTTCCAGAGATATTATGGTTTCAGGTTGTACTGTGGTATTTTTTGAGCTGTGCCCGGTAGTCACTCAATGTTAAATAGTAAGAAACCTTTTGCATTCGCCTCAAAAGTTATATGGTTGCTATATAGT
>JAAXYV010001152.1:0-10062 GCA_036851875.1 Novacerus sp. FZ-2019
ATTTTACTCTCTAAAGTTGAACCCAACTTTCGTAAATTCATTTACGAATCAAGACTCTATTCTGCTGCTACACCTACAGTACAGTAGAGCTTAGTGAGAGATAAAACAACACTAATCCAGTTAATACAGTAGGTATTTTCTCCGTCACCGCCATGTACAATATACAGAGTTAGATAGATGTATAGTTAACTATGAGTCTAGAGACTCAATGGATTTATTATTATATTATCTATTAATTAAATATTACTTTAAGTTACGCTCTACTACGGAGTGAACATCGGCTAGGTTTTTGCTGCTCCTGCAATCCACACTACAAGTAACATCAACGAACGATCGAAAACAGTACATTTAACATTGAGAGTACACGATTGTAGTTTTTCAATTGAGACTATAATGTACGAATCGTCCCCTAAGTTTATGGACGACAGAAGTTATACACTGAGCTCAACCAACAGATTTTTCTGGATGAAACTGATTTTAGAATTACCTTACTCCTCATAGACAGAGATTGAGAAATCAATAACACTAACTCTTCTAATAAAGTAACATCTGTCAACGGACTGCAAAAAATGTGATACAAGTTTGGAATGCTTTTAGTATTTGCAGAATATACACCTTTAGTGTTGGGGTTGAGTATCGACTGAGATTAAGTCGGTCAAAAGAACTTATTTCAAGCTTCAACAAATAACGAACAAAAGCAAACAAACTATAGTTATTAACGAGCTGGTATCTCAAAATGATGAAAGAAACGATTTTATGAGAGGTGGCATGACATTTCTTGACTTCTTGGCATTCCTCATAGAAAAGAAAAAAATGACCATATTTTTCTATGTATGACGCCTGGTCATATAATAGGGCTATATTATTATAGTCCAATTATATAGACCCTGTTCGGTTAGGTATATAGTTTAACCTAAACAGACCTTTTACACAGCACGGGCAGAAACCGTGCAATAAGTTGGGTAAAACTGAAGGTTTTATTGGTTATGTGGTGCTTGTTATGGCATGACTGAAGGCAGCATTCCGCCTTCTGACTTACAAAATAACCCCACCAATCCCACACATATGTCTTATTTTAACACCGCTCTATGATTTTATGTCCATAATTTAAAACACTACTGCATAGAATAAGGGAAAGTCAGACGCTTATAAATATAATACTGAGTTACTGAGTTGCAGTGGTCAAGAATTGTGAAGGTATTAATCATGAAAAAGAAACAGAAATGTGTTAGGTAACCGAGATAAAGAGGAGGATTTCTAGAGCAGCGGATAGGGAAATAGGTTCGATTTACAGCATCAAAAAACACTTTCGCAAGACTCCTCATATTTCATGCACAGAATTTCCTTTCCTTCCCTGCATGAAATATGATCTGCCACAGCTAGGGCGAGTTCCTTCGTTTTCGCAATCTACATCGTGCTTATTATTCTCTCATGAAGACAATGTAGTTTTCCCCAGTGCATGAATACTTTTCTTAAAAATTAGGCAAGAATCTTATGAATTTCTTAAGCTAACTTTGCTTCTGTCACTTCCCTTGTCTGTCCGGAAGGGAAATAAAAATTTGTAAAGTTGTGTGATAAATAATATCTTTTTTCTAATGACAAAATGTCTCCATCCTGATGAAACTTTAACGACTGAGAGGAGTAAGTGCTTATACTACGTTGTATTTTTGGTTCAGTTCTTATCAGTAAAAAATAGATGGGAACAAAATATATTCCATGGAAAGTAGAAGAGGTCATTTGTCCTTGTTCAGATTTCTTTGCATTTGCTCTAGATTGAATGAATACTAACCAAAGCAAACCCTAAATCAAAGGCAAAACCATATGGGAAAACGTAATGGTTGGGAGTTTCCTTGAGAAATAAGTGCTTTTACCATTGCAATGTATCGCTCGCAGCACTCGGCTTTACCGATTTCCGGTATGGGTTTATGAATGTCGATAGAAACGAGGACTTAAATGCACGCCTTTTTTCTGTTTCATTTGCCCTGCATGCTTCATTTCAGGATAAACTGTGACCTTAATAAGCACTCTTTCCCTTCTTATAGTTGTCATTTGACCCGGAAACTTTGTAGCTGATTAAATCCAAACGTCACTCGTCTAATCAAGTATTGTGATTCCATTCCACACTATATCACTGAATACTGAATTCTACAAAGAATTACATCTAGGGTACTAATCTTGTTTCCCAATACGATTTCTATAAAGGCAAATTTTGTTCATTTTTGTATTTAAATTCCAATCATTGAATGGGAATGAAATAAAAAAGCTTCTTTCAGGTTTTGTATCCATCCGTAGTCCAAATATGTATTACTCAAATTCTGAAAATTTGTGAAAAGAAATCTTGTCATTCTCTTTTAAAATAAATTTCTTAGCATTATCTACAGTTAGATGTAGTTGTCATATTCCCCTATGAGTCTTGTTTGATTTAATACTAATTTTATGGGGGACCTCAAAAAATAAAGACGACTAAAGCAAAGATAAGGATTCCCATTTTAAACGCGAACAGCTTCTCAGGTCGAAACAGTAAAGATTTTAGTCCAATTTTTTTACTGAATTTAATACACAGCTAAAATATAGCAAAGTGCAGAGTGTCATTATTTTACAAAGTTCCTAAACCATGTCAAGTTATTTTTCACTGTCTTAAGAACTTTGTAAAATAATGACATTATGCATATTGCAATCATTTAGCTGTGAACTAAATTCAGTCGAAAAACTGAACCAAAATCCTTACTCGTTTGACCTGTAAAGCTGTTTGCGTTTTACATGGAAATCCCTATCTCTGCATAAGCCGGCTTTATTTATTGAGGTCCTCCTTAAAAACAATGTTTATGTTTATAGCAAAACACAATCAGATTAATAACTTGCACACTTCTCTACTATTTCGTCCATCGGATTTTATTCTCAGATTCCTCAAAGTTTTCTTCAGCTTGTAAAACCATCGCAACCACTTTGTATTGTCGAGAGATTATTATGGGAATGTATTCTATAAACTCAGAGAAGGTAAGGTAACACAAGAGTGTGTCACATAATATTTCCATTCCATTTGCAGCAATACTGTCTACTAATATTAACTATAATGCCAATCAGATTTCCCTTCTACTTCTTGTCTTTCTTATGGTAAAACTGGTTGCCATTACTTAGACACCATCAAGCAAACCCTACTATCCCTTGCAAACCCTACCAAATGTTTCCGTATAGACAACCTCTCCGAGTCTATAAGCAAGTACAGTATATATACTTATTTGTATGCATTATCCATCCCCGATTTCGCTTGTGACAACAAAGACTGCAAAAACAAGACGAGTAGACATATGATTGCTGAATATAGAAAACCGATGTAGCTATGATGTTATGATGGCTGACTATGAAAAGTGAGTTTTTTGCGTGCGTTTTCACCTGTGAATCATATATTACGGGGTTTTGCTTAAGAATGAACGTGGCTGCTAGGTAAAGGTCTTTGAGACTGGGAGGTAATATTCAGTTCACGAGAAATAAATCTGGCACAAAATGAATAGATAGATTGATGGTATGGTATGGTATGGTACATTATCTAGTATGATTGGATGGGCAAGAGCTAAACCGAAACTATGGAAAAACCAAACTGAATGAAAAAAAGGAAAGCAAGTGCAAAAAGCAATTTATAAATCATATTCGGGTCTAAGGGAAGAATGAAAAATGAAGGGTTGCAGCGTGGCTACGCGAAAGAATCCAACATCAAAAACGAGGTAAGAAAGTAAAGGGAAAAAACTAAAGATCAAAGATTGCACACCATTATGTATCCTTTTTTTTTCAGAAATCTTTCCGCTCCTCAGTCAGATTACTTAGTGTTGTGTAACCTGGCGTAAACTTTTTAAGTAGGTAGAGACTTAAGTCAACATGACTTGATTCAACTAGATAAAAGTGATACTGGGAAACGAGTTTCAATTTCCTTTGATATTTACATAAGCTACATATTTGAAGTGAAACTGGATAAGAATTTATGTAGAATTAGATACAGACCAAATATCGTATCGAACTTTTTCCTTCTATAGACAGTCATTACTAATCAAGTCAATCAAGACAGAATAGAATAATAGTAGTATAGGTAGGTAGATATATGTGTATTTGCCTTGTTAGCTATATAGCAACAACGACGGTTGGTTGATAAAATGTTTTCATACATTTCAGTAAGAACCTCAGTAAAGTATGTACTAAATGTAGGTAAATAGGTAAGATAAGAATGAATAGTTATTTGATATCGTTAGTCGTTTCTTTGGCTTCTCTGTTTTTTCTTGGAGAAAGAAGCTGTTGTGACTCAGCTTAGTTTTACTTTAGCCATTCCATTTCGCAAAAGGTTTTATAGTTCTGTTGACGTCTATAGAAAGAAAAGGCAAAATGCACTGAACAAAATGTACACTTGCCTTGTAAATATACTTTAGCTATGCAGCTAGAAAGCTGAGTTTAGTTGAATTGACTGAGGTAAAAGGTACTACTAGACTATTGAGTGAGTAAGTGAGTGACTGAGTGAAAGAACGAATGAATAAATCGAAGGAAAGTTTTACTTTTTCTCGTCCTTGTCTTGTCTTACTCTCTTCCTTGGTCTGTCTAGTCTCATTGGGTCTGGTCTGTAGGGAATGTCTTGCTCAGTAGTTTTTGTCAGCTAGTTTTGTTATCTATCTACCTGATCGGTTGCTTGTTTTGTTCGTTCTTGTACAAAGAAGAAAAAATTGTGACGCGCTGCTGTTTTTTGGTTCTTGCTCTACTCATTCGAATTACGGAAAGGAAGTTTTGCCGAAGATGTAATTTCCAAAGGAGTTTGGCTCATCAGAGTAAAAGTATTCTCTCCAAAGACCAGTGTAGTAGTCCAAATCCACTATCGCTTTTCCATTCTGAAAGAGTAAATATAAAGAGAATAATTTGATGGTTTTCAGGACACGAAATAATTCAACAATTATGACAGTTTTAATTTCAATTTGTGAATTTTGTTTCTCTTTGTCGACTTTTAACCACGTAGAATAAAGACGAGCACAAAACACTCAGATATTATTATTAATAATGCTTTTAAAGTTTTTTTTAGACCTAATGAAATACTTTGCGCAATACTAATAAAAGCAAAAATATTGAAAACACTCTTCAAGCCATACAATATATAATATATTGAATACTGACTTTGAAAATGAATCTAAACTTTATTAATTTAACTAAATTTGAATTTTCTGAATCTCTATTTAAATTGACTCTGAGGTAAAAACTAAAAGTTAATACATTCTTTGAAGATTAGCTCAAACCGAATTATTCTTCAAATATTTGACTTTGTAATTTACTTTCAATTTAATATTATTTCAAGCCAATGTAAACTTAATATAGATCCACAGGAAGATAGAATCATAATGTTAATTGTTCGAATATCAAATCCTAAGTCAAGTTTTTCATATGCTTGAGTTTTCGAAACCTTCAGATTTCATCATAACATTTCATAACATAATTTCATCATTTCCTTAGTGGTACCTTAAAAATGAAATATAAATCGCCGCAAGTGCTTTCCTTTACTGAGTGGCTCATAAACTGAAAGCCTAAAGCCAAGTAAACCTGCACATCATAATATAACCCGAGTGATCTATTTCTGCTTTCAAAGGATGCGAGGATAAAGTCGACAGAGCATGTGGTACATATAGTAGTCCGTACCACACATATTCCAAGGGTATAAGAAGAGAGTGGAAAATGGATTGACAAGATTCTACACGCACCTAATAAAGGTATACTGTGGTGTAGATACGCAAGTTCACTTCTTCCTTATTTGCTCTTTCACTCCGAAAATCTCAAACCGGAAAGGAAAAGTCATGTCATGTCAAGTCAAAGTCAACTAATAATGGACTGATTGTGAGTCCACGAAGATGGTTGAAAAGGAGTCCATGTACTAAACTTTATGGGATAAGTGGTTGGATAGTAAAATGTAGTAAAATTTTTCAGTGCCGCTCCAATATTCCACTCCACACCAGAACAACGTTGTGGTACGCTGTTCCGTTAGGAGTTAGTACTTACGACTTTTTACTACATTATGAGTATAGCTACACTACAATGTTTATAATATAGGTAGCAAGTCGAGATTCTCATATCACGTTTCTATCTACTTCTATTATGACCTTCATTGACTTTGACGTTTATTATGAAGCGGACAGGATCGAATCATCCAACCAGGAGGCATTATATGTTTTAGAGAAAAGTGTTGTTATGATGAATACATAAAAGAATACCTTTGAGAGTGTCTCAAAAGCTTTACGACTCTCTTCTGCATTAACGCCGAAGCTAGAACACACGGAGGTGAACTCATCCACATCAATGCACCCGTCTCCTGCATCAAAGAACAATTCATTCAACGTCATACACTGAAAACTTTAATATCTTTTTATAATTTTTAAACCATAGTAAAATCACATATGAAAAGATATGAATTTTCAGCAGACTTAAAAAGTTTGCTGATCTCTTCTTTCAGATACATTGCTAGTATTGAAACATCTTGTTTGCTTTCTATGAGTTATAGTGGAAAGCGAAATCATTAAGAAAAAATGAATGAAATAGTAACAGACGTATCTGCATATTTTTTGTAAGGAATAAGTACATACATAATGATATGAATTTTGAATCATGTGATACAGCTATAATATATCTCTCAATAGCAAATATCCAACAATCAGGTACATACTAGAAAATCCCATTTTACTCAAATATGAAATGTCAGTTTATGTTCCGTAGTACATGAAAAGAATTAGGTTAGGAAATTGTATGAAGTTTATTATGTATTTTGTCCCTTCCATGGATTATAATTGCTTTTCCCATTTCTCATTTCATCCTAGAATACTACAATTTTCCTTTGTGTTAAACGCTAGCCATTCAAATCCTAAATTCAAGGAATCCGATTCCATGGTATTCATTCATTGAATTCAATTCATCTGTGAAGTTTTCCTGTATATGGTAGTTGAAGTCGTAATACCATGTTCTGTACATCTCTAATTCCTCTCTCCCCTTAGCGTCCAATGTGTCCTAATTGTTGGTTTTAACTTTTGAGTGACTACAATAAAGTGCTAGTCCTCGTATACATACACACACCATGTGTATTCAAAAGATTTAATTATTCATCTGAAGCAAACCTTAAAGGCAAATAAGTACAGGAAATTTTCTATATAGAATACCTACTACCTATACTTGTGTAGGTATAGAAAATTAAACACTTTCTGTAAATTCGCAATTACTAACTAATTCTTGATTAAATTTGTTTGTAGATGTTTGTATTGCTTAGATATTTTATTATCTGGTGATGTCAGAGTAAGTTGAATTTACCTGAAGTGTCCTGAAGTTGGAACATGAAATTCATATATGACTTCTGCCAATCTTCGCTGCTCTCTTGATCCGCCCATAATTGGCACCATTCTTCACGGCTCACCTGAGATATAAAAGGTAGACACATGTTGAAGTAATCATAAAAAATCATACTTCCAACCAGTCTGTTTTATACGGGGTAATCCTATAGTATATTATGAATTACCCTTGCATTCTGTAAAATGTGAAACCAAACGTAGCCTCAGGGAAGGCTCCATAGTGAACTATAGTAGAACCATAAATAGTATATCCCACAACTTTGATGGCTTATAACTTTTGTTTCAAAATTCCATTGTTACACATGAAAGTACCAATGATTTTACAAGAAATGCTACACATTTTATATACAGAGGGGAAAAGAACAGAATTCAAAAAGTACAAAAATGTTGGTAAAATTGCTTTTAAATTTATACAATTAGTTTGAATCTTGACAGCTTTTCTTCATATTTGGATATGTGGGACGACTTTTAACGCTTTATATTAAACTGTATTTTATAATTACTTCAAAGGTGTAATTTTTAAGCAAAACTTTCAGATGACGGATAACATCAAACGACTGAATTGTAATGTTAGAAAAATCTGTTCAACTAATTCTTTAACAAAGGCTGCCCATTTCATCTTTAATTAAAATTCAAATTCAAAATTTTCAAAAATCACTGAAGGGGGTAACATATCCTTTCTCATATGGTTTTCATACATTGTTATGTTTCCAAGAAGCAGAAAATCAATCATAATTAATCAAAATTATGAAAGGTGTCTTTCTTCAACAGTATGTACTAATATTATATCCATTGTAATACCAATGAAATAAGACCTCAAGCGTGCCAGAAAACCTCTCAGTTTTCTAAACTCACAGCTTGAAATCGAGGGATATATCATTTATGGGTCTACTCAAGGTTGAAGGTGGATAAACTTTTCCGTTGCTTGGTTTCGGCTCTTTGTTCTACTATAAGTTCAAATACTCTTACGACTTAGATACCGAACAGAAAAATGTTATGTTATGACGACTTGAGCCTTTCCCTAGGAACACTTTCACAAACTACAGCCTATTATAGCAACTGCCTACTGTATTCAGCAATCCAGTCTACCGTGCGGAAAATAATGCGGCTCGACCCAAACTCTTATTGTCAACGAACTGTGCAGACAGGGAGGGAAGTAAACTGATTTTCCTTTATTCGTAGAAATAAACTCGTATTCTGTTTCTCTTTACGTAATCCTCTGCTCTACTGCATGAACTGCGTCTTCACCGTACTAATACTAATTCTTCAACTTTCTACTTTCTTCAATGATTCAGTCAACTCTGTCTTTCTCTTCTCATCACCATCTCATTCCTTTCAATCTATTTTCATTTGTCATTTTCTCTGCTTGAAATCCTGTATCCTTGAACTCAAAGTCGAACCATTTTTCATTACATCATAACCACAAGATCTGTCTGTGATTGCAGAGTAGTTTTGTTCTCTCAATTTCACCTCAAATTTTATCTATTCACCACCCATTAAACCACAAAACGACCTTAGTTTTACTTCATATTCCAATTCAAACCAAGAAATATTCACACACACACACACCGACTTCTCAATTTATCAAGTTTTACCCCGTGCTATTTTTAACTCCTCCTTCTAACCTTTCGACCTTCACAGCTCTAATTTGCTTTATTTAATTTAAATTACTACACGTCACCAAAGTGTCATTATCCTGCTGTCTGATTCTAATTTAAAATGAACAATGTACCCACAACTAGAATGAATCCTCGTAATCTCATACGTTTTGAAAGAGTAACCTGGACGTCAAAATTTCCACAGATACACTTTTAACTCTTGATAACTGATTGTACAGTACATATTCGGATAGACTAATGGTTTGCAAGTAGATTACATTGAGTGTTTTTACTGGTACTCAATTAATGAAATATGACTTTGACTTTTGTTTTGAAATCAGCATTGGCTACTGTGCAGTGAGTCGAGAGGCAGCCAAATCGATTATAAATTTCCGCTTGGACACCACACCAAACACCACTGTTATAATCCTTTCCCCAATATATATATATATATAGTATGTAATATTAACAAATCTCTACAGATTCGAATGGAAAAGGAGGATCCTGAAAATTAATAATCACTCTGAAATGAAAAGCAAAAGGACAAAGATAGCTTCTTATGGTGAATGATGAAAGGCTTATTATTATTTCATTCAATGACAACCGTACGCTATGTTCTAAACTACTGTATTTTGATTCCTGCTCTACTTCCTAGTAACTAATACATCATCCTGTCCTTTACAGTAATAGCAGTTTTGTCAGTCAGCCCAACACAATTTGATTCACCATTTCTATGAATCAAATTTACTTGGTTGCATGCCCATTGATTTAGTTCATTTTCATATAAATTCAGAACTTGAATTGTAAGCCATCACATGTAAAAGTATATAAAGCAAATGAAAGTAAACATAACATTGTGAACATAGAATTATACTTAAAATATCCTTGAGTGAATGGTAAATAGAATGCAATTTCTGTTGTGCTTAGTTATGGCTAACGTAAATGGAAGCAGAGAGTAATAAAGCAGAATGTAGCAGCAACGACAACCATAATCAGTAAAGTTAAATAGACTCTGGAAAATCTCTTCCAAACCTTTCCTTCCTTCCTATTCAAAACTCTTCTGGCTTAGCATTGGTTTTGCCTAGCTTGGTTGAATTGCTTTGCTCATTCTA
>JAAXYV010001153.1:0-10061 GCA_036851875.1 Novacerus sp. FZ-2019
TATAACATACTGCCGTGGTGGTATAAGCTTTCTAAACGTAAGAGAAAAAGAGAAAGTAAATTGCTTGCTTGCATTGCATTGCATTGCATTGAGTTGGTTGGTTGGTTGGTTGGTTGGTTGGATAGTGGGTAGTAAAGGCTAGACTGGAATGGTAGTATTACACGTAGAGTTAAAAGTAAGAGCACTAAGAGAACAAGAATGAGACAAGTGAGAGAAGAAAAATGTTTTTCAAGAATTATGGATAGACATGACGTGCAAACTGGCGGGACTAATGCATTATTTCCCCAACCCTACACGCCTCTTTGAATGCCGTCTGTTGGTTACTGCCGTTGCCTTGATGGTTTTAGCGGGTGGTAATGGTAATTAACTGTTTCTTTGCCGCATTGGAAAACCGGCTTGACACGGAAATATACTACTGTGCAATTTTTACACAGCACACAAAATGCCCAGGCCCCATAATTCTACTGTATATGCATAATGAACTGTGTGAATTAAACATTCCAACTCACATTTAATCACCAAGTCTCACCATCAAAATTGTTTTCTTTATGTATTAAACTTAAACTTTGTTTCAAATTTATTCCTCACATTTTTCAACACTTTTTCTTGTCTTCGGCAATTCTATTTCTAGCCGTGTATCATTATTATTATCACTTTCTTTTTGTCTCCTAACTGTATTATCAATAACGAGGATTGAATATTAAATTCAAGAAATATTTTGTCCTGTCCTGTCCTGTCCTGTAGTACATTCATTCATTCATTGATTCTATTCCTAGAGGTACTTTGATAGGCATACTAAAGCTTCTACTCGATCGGTCACAGAAAAAAAGAAGACAGGGAAGTAAACGCAATAAACGGAATGTTTCAAAACCACACCGCGTATCTGTATCTATACTGCACTGGAGTGTAGTGTAGTGTAGTGTAATATAATGTCCGTACATAGGTACCCATACAGCAAATAAAAACTTTCCTTCAAGTCTCGAGAGGTAAGTGCTTTTCGTATCTGTTATATTGTGATATGCACTAGTATTCACTCAACTCAATTTTACTCTACTCAACTCAACTCCACCAAGTAAACTCACACAGTACAGTCAACTAACTCTAAACCCAAGTGAGTCAAGTGAAGTGAAGTTGACCACTACGCTTCTGCTTTACGAATTTCTACACGGTGATATAAAGTCGAAAAGCGACATGTAGCAAACTAACCCAATCCACACCACACCATGCCATAACATCAGAGCAGAAGAGAAGCGATAGCGTCCATCCAAAACCGAAAAGAAGCATCACCAAACTTCAATATAAGTTACTACACACCAGAGCAGAACTAAAAAAAAATGTAACGAAGCCAAGCTACTACACAACATGAGAAGATACTATAAGAATTCAAAATCCTCACTTCTTGGTCCTTGGACCGTCTCTTTTAGCTTCCAATCACATAGCAAAATATATTGAACATACAATAGATATAATACATAGTCTAGTCCTAGTCTGTTGAAGACTTGAGGTACTCTTCCTTCCTACTGCTACTGTTACTGTCTACTGTAGCATGGCTATTATTCGCTATACCCTTTCATAGCCGGACACGACTCTCACCATGACTCTATTCTGTATAGCTATATATACATAATATATATTATAACCCACCAGCAAAAGCTACGAATTCCACTCCACTCCACTTGAATCGGTTTCTTTCATATAATACTATAGAGTAGAGAAGAACAAACAGTGCAATGGCAATAAACCAACATCTCATGGAGTAAAAAGGGTGGAAAATCGAAAAGAAATTGATTCCTTTCTTTACCTATATTCTATCCTTATTGTATTTATACTTTATATTTCGGACTTGAACTCCCATATGCTATTCTATGAAAAGGCCATACTACTACTACAACGTATACGTAAAAACGTAGAGTAAAGTATAAAGCAAAGCAAAGTAGAGGAACGGCAGAAAAGAAAGAAATACGAGGATGCTTTCCAATTTCAAAATGAAGGGCATTGTGTGCCATAAATAAAAGGAAGAGAAAAAGCTATATAGTACCAGTATGTAACTGTAGCTGTAGTATCAGTAGCATTAGTATTAGTAGTAGTAAAG
Organism: Novacerus sp. FZ-2019; assembly: GCA_036851875.1. Taxonomy (NCBI): domain Eukaryota; kingdom Metazoa; phylum Arthropoda; class Collembola; order Entomobryomorpha; family Tomoceridae; genus Novacerus; species Novacerus sp. FZ-2019. Next base: position 2,093 of record JAAXYV010001153.1, read on the forward strand.
CATAGAAGAGTAGTACATGTAGACGATATGAGATGGATGAAGAGCTATATTTAGTTACACGTTTCTCATAGTATAAAACCAGTATGTTACTTTAGGTGGGTACATGATGGTACGTATTTTCTCATCTAGCCATGATTTAAGTTGAACCAAGCATCGGCTCCGTAGCATAGCAAAGCAATAGCATTGCCGTACCGGCCATACCATGCCAAGCCAGTAGATTGAAACAGCTGCAGTAGCAATGGAAATAGTATTATCTGTTCTGTACCAACTGCAAGTATGGGTTTGAATGTAGTCTATAGAAATTGTACGAATGCAATGTGATGTGCTACTCAGCTGAAATTCGAATTTCTTTTCTTTACAAGTAAAAAATTGCAATTATAGATTGTTTGTTTGCAGTAACCTTGTGGCTTGTATTTTTTAATACTATTTTACTATGAAAGAATTACATACAACACCACGGTATTAGATAATAGTGAATGTTTATGCTTTCAATGCTATCTCCTTGTTAGATATATATCTACTTGTAGTGACAGCTATAATAGAGAGAGAGAGATGCAGTGAGGCAAGAAAAAATGTATGATAGATCTGGCTAAAAATATGGTAGGAAATAAGTAATACCTTTATATAGTAAAGATATTTCATGCTTAAGTTCATGGTCAAGGAAGCAAAACAAAACAGAATGGGGGACCTTTTGTCTGGAGTAGAAATGGTGTTCCTTTCATTGGTTGCTTTTTCATCTTCAATACATAATACAGAACGGACTGAAAGGACAGATGAACATGAAACCCGGGCTTTTACTTTTCCTGCTCTTTTTCCTTTTCTCTTTCTCTTGGTTTTCCTTCAAGTCTTGTGACTTGGCTTGAGTTTAGTAATATGTATTCATCTCTGGTCTCCTCACTTTTCTGTTGGAGTTATACAGGGTGGGAGTCTATCACAATTCTAGCATCAGCTTGAAATAGTCTAGTCTAGTCTAGTCTTCTTTTGCCTGTGATCTGCTGTGCTTTGCTCTGGTGTGATCTGGTCTGAGAGTGGAGTTCAGTTCAGTCCTGAGACTCCTACTGTGCCACTGTAGTGAGGCTAGAGTAAAAGGACTCAGAACAGACTACTCTAACCTACTCAGAAATTCTTGACACGAGCAAGAGTGAGAAGAACGGGGATATCAGAAGAAAGATATCACGTAATATCCTATCCAACAAACGTACGCACAATACAAGCATTCAACCTGAGTTGCTTTCCTCTTCTCTCCTGTCTACTTTCCAATGCTACCCTACTACTACTGCTACAGCTACGGATCCCTATTCTTCCAACTTTGTACATCAAGACCACGACAACGACTTCTACTCAATTTCAAACTATACTTTACTCACTAGGAAAGGAAAAAGGAAGGAAATATTCTTCGTCTTCTTTGGCGCTGTACTCTCTGCTTCCTTGGACTTTGCTTATATATGGCTTACGTTGGCTTAGCTTTGCGTCGCTTTGCAGTGACTTGAGGAAAGGTAAGTACAGTCAGAGAGAAGAGAACCCAGAGGATCTGCTAGGGATTTTCCTTGAAGGGAGTTCATGCAAACGCACCAAGAATTGTTTTACTCCTCACTAGTGGAAAATGTGGTTGTAAAGCTCCTTTAAGTATTCTTGAGTAGTCCCTAAAATGGTTACAGGATTAACTTTACACATGCCAAAAGTTATTTATCATCAAGGAAAAATTCTGTTTTTCACCTTGACTTTGACTCCATGCATTTGACGTTTGAACTCTAGTCCATAACTTTTCTTTCTTATTCCTTCTGTGTCATTCTTTTCAGCATTGCTCAACTATTATAGGTATCATACTGCAGTTTCTGGCTACCCATTCTATTACATTACAATACACTTCAATTCAAGGCAGTCAAAAACTCAAAGCCCTGACTTGTCTTGCTATTCTATATCCATACCATACCATACCAGCCGTCTTCCCAAGCTAAAGCCGAGTCAAGCTAAGTTAAACAAATTCTTGTCGCGTTTACATACTTTACTTGGGTTGCCTTGCCTTGCCTTCCCTTCTGTTGTGTTGCTGCAAGCATAGCACTTTTCCTTGACTTTAACTTTACATACTGAAGAGAATCCGATAGAATACAAGGGAAAACACAGCAATCCCGATTTTCAGTTTTTACGATACTACCCTAAGCTATGCATGTTCCACGATCACGGTATGCATACGGTACTCTCTCTCTCTCTCTCTTTTCTATACTCCAGGCCATGAGATTACGATACCAGAATTTTGCGCAGTCTTAAAGAATCTTGTGCAAATTTCCAGAGCAAATCCGGTTGTGGAAAAATGCAAAATATTTTGCATTTTCTTTGCATGCACTACACCGAATGGACTACTAACTATACCTACCTATAAATATATACATACAGACTGTGCTACTCTATACTCTCTACCACTACTACTGCTATACCACCACCACCACCTACTTGAACATTCTACCGCTACTACCACACTACTACTACTACAACTACTCACATCACTGTAGTACTAAACTAAGTTAGCAATACCAACTACCACTACACTTGTTCTTCTTGCTCTTGTTGTTCTCCACTCGAGCCGCCGTCGTCGTCGACGTCGACGAGGAGGACCCGTTTCTCCCAAATGGAAGCCAATTTTACGCTGCCGACATAGTTATTGCTCCGTAGCGGTAGTACTACTACAAGTAGTAGTAGTAGTAACAAATTTACTACTTTCCCTCTGCCAGCCTCTTAAATCTTTTCTTCTTTCAAGATATCAGAGGAGCAATTTCATTAACTATAAAGGACGGACAGCTAGGCCAATCCAAACCAAGGCAAGTCTAAGCTCAGGCAGTCAGGCATAGAAAACAGGAATAGAATAGGCAGGCAAGGCAGGAGAAAGAGAAAAGAACAAGGCAGTTGACAAGGCCGGTACTAAATTTTGCTGCTTGCTCCTTTCTACGTTCTTTCTTTCCTTCCTTGCTTTGCTTTAGTTTCGTTTCGTTTGCCTTAGTTTGGTTTGGTAGATTTGTCGAAATGCTGGCGCTTCTTCTACCAACCTACTCTGCCTGCACTGCTCTGTTCTGTTCTTTCAAGCTACATGTATATAGTTCGTCGTTCGTATTGGATTGGAATAGACGAACCAAGCGAAACTACACAGTCAGTCAGTAACAGTAAGGAAGAGTAAGTCTAGTATATAGTAAGCATTGCTTCCTTTCTGAATTTGAAGACATTGCAAAGCATTGCTTCTCGGTCATAAAACATATATGGTGGAAGTTGAACTTGATAGGGAAAGGAAAGTATTGTTCTATTCTAGGCCACTGTCTAGTCATGTAGTCAAGTCAAGTGAAATCAAGGCAAGGCAAGAAAGGAGAGACAAGTCAGTCAGAGAAAAGAGCTCAGTGAGACCTACTACTACTTCGACTAATACAACCGTCAGTAAGGGGTATAGTTGAATAGTTATATACGTACTAATACTAGCATAGCCCACATTACACACATGCATTACAATGCAGACATACTCCACACACAATGACCAGACAGTTCTCTTCTTCTCCAACAAGAACTTTTAACCTAAAATTCTTTCCAGTTTCAGAGTTTCACTCAGTTTAGTTCTGTTCTGTTCTGTTCTGTTCAATTCAGTTGCTAGTTCCTATTCAACACAATTCTACTCAATTCAAAGCAAGGCAACTAAGGAAAGGCAAGTCAACTATACCGGCTGTTGTGGAAAATTTCTTCTTGTTCTTTTCTAGTCTGTAGAAAATAGAAATCGAAGATACTACCTATTTTCTTTCACTTCACTTCTGTTCTAGTTTCATTCTTTTCTAGTACTAGTTCTACTTCTACTATTCTATTCAGTCCCGTCCACTCGTTTTCGGTTCAGTTCAGCTTTAGTCTCAGTACAACTGAATTGAACTGAAGTCTTCTACTAGTCAATTCTACGAGGCAAGGAAATTTCGCTCTTGTCTCTCTCACCCTCGAAAGTTGAAGTACCTTCAGTTTTCTCTTACTACTGAGCTGTACAGTGTAGGTATATAATATATAGTAGAGAGTAGAGAGAAAGTAGAAAGTAGAAAGTACAGAATACAGAGTGAGAGAAAGGAAAAGAAGACTTCAGAGTGGAGTCAGAATGAGAATGCATCTGCTGTTCAGTTCACTTCTGCTCTGCTTTCAACTGGACTGGTTTTGGTTGGCGAGTTTAGTTTAGTTCACTTCTTTCTCTTCTTCTTTCCTATTGCCTTATCTAGCCTTTCCTGCCTATGTAGGTAGTCAAATCTACACTGCCCTAGTCTAGTATCCCACTTTACTTCTAAACGAGAATCTAGAAATAAGTATAGAGAAGTTCCCAGAATGAAAGTGGATGCATAGGAAAAATGCGGAAGAGTGGAGTTGGAGTAGTAGTCAAGTCAAGGCAAGTCAAACCAAGCCAAACGAAACCAAGTCAAGTCACTATAACATGGAGCAAAGAGCACAGTAAAGAATATAATATAGGAGAATAGAAGTAATGTACATGTACCTACGTAACGTAGTAATGCATCCTAACTTCACTTCAAAATTGTCTATAATATAAGGAAATGGAATAGAATGGAATGGAATGGGAGAGAATCAAGCGAGACGAACGGATGTATAGTCCCTCTATATACCGAATACCTACCTACCTTATATATACAGAATGTATGCTACATACATTTCTAGTAGGCTGGCCAGAAAGACTTCCGTTCAGTCAGCAACAGAACCTGAAGACCTATCATCATTGCTATAGGATGAGATACTAGGAAGGACAAGAGAAGAGAAGAGAGGAGAAGACCGAATCAGAGTTTTGTTGGTTGGTTTGCTCTTCGTTTCTTTATACGTATGAATGTATGTCTGTCTGTATGTGAGTATGCAAGTACAAGATGCTTGAACTGAGCAAAAACTGAACGGAACTATATATACTAAACTGATATAATATATTTCTGGAGATATACACTATAGAGAAAGAGAGAATGGAATGGAACATAAGAAGAGGAAAGAAAGTAGGTATATAGGAAAATGTGGGATAGGGCAATTCTAATAAATGTAAAGACATGAAAGGAACAAAAGGCAAAGAGGCAGTCAGCAGTCACCGATCTCATTCAGGGACAATTGTTATTAGCACCGAGACATTATTGGAGGACGTACATAGGCAGTTGCCTTGGTTTTCCTTTGCCTAGGCTTGCTATGGAGTTGCGTTGGACTTGCATTGGACTGCACTCTACTCTGGATTGGAGACGGACAGATAAGAAGATGGTGATGCGAAGCGATGTAATGTACCTAGTAGCTGCGTGCATGTAGGATGTAGCTAGTGCAGATAGATAGCTAGTGGAATGGGTATAACGTGGAACGTATATAGAGTAACTGTGGCATTACATTACATTACATTACGCTAGACACATTACTCTGACAAGGGTTGCGAGCAGCCAGCATAAAACGTGATGAGGAGTCGTAATGTTCGTCAATTTAAAGGGAAAAGCTGACACCCTCCTTTCAAAACCAAACTTCCTAGTTTTCTTTTTACTCCATGACTCTAAAGTCGATAAGCACTGTTTTGGGCAAAGGTCCGTTTCCTTAGCTCTGCACTCATCATCTTTTCTTTTCAAATTCCAATCTATTTTGTGGGCTTATTATTCTGACTTTTGTTGAAAAATTTTGAATGTGTCTTTTTGCTGTTTTCAACTATTATCTTTAATAACTGTAAGAAGTTTAAGACTTCATCTGGTGTTGCAGTGGTGACTGAGAATTTTACATTTTTGCTCAATTTTTGTCACTGTTCATTATTTTGAATTTATATTACCTTACCGTGTTTGCTACACCAATCTGCATACCACACGCACCATAAAAATTATAAGACATACACACACACGGGAAAAATTGGAAATTATCAAGTTTTCCCATAGAATCCCTAAACATCCTATGGGATCCAAGAGGGATTTTCCTAGCATGATAATTTCCTATCATTTTCTCACATGAGCATTTCATAAACGTACAAGCAATTATGATCAACCGATTAAAAGTGAAATGAAATCTTTTAACTCTATAGAATATAATGTTGATTGGTTAGAATGGGAAAGATAGACAGTCTAAAAATCCTTTAAGCCACCAATAACCTCTAAAGTTCTCTGCTCCTCAAGATTTGTCTAATTACTGAAATGTATTCCACATTCGATTGAGCAGTTTCCTCTGCTACATTAAACTGCATTTGCATAACCTTTCGTTTCCCAAATCGTTTTCACAATAGGATAACCACTATACAGATAGCAAGAGCTTTACACCAAGACAAAGATAGACAAAGTAAAAGCCTCTGTTCCACATCTGTACATTTACTCAGCTACTCTAGGACCAAAGTAAAGTAAAACTGTAGCAACTATCTAACCAAATAGATAGATACTACTTACTACCACTACTACTTCCACCATACCAGTGAAAACCACAAGGGTTAAGATTCCACTCTATACTTAGGAACAGATCCTATATATTAGTCTAACCTTAAGCAATGCAATAAAACTCAGTGACGTGAGTTGATATGTGAGTGCAGCTCTGACTTCAAACTTCCACATCTACATCCACCTCTGCATCCTTATTCTCTATAGTATATCCCATAGCTAAATCTGAATCCATATCCTGCAATTACTCTACCACTGCATATAACCTTCCTTTCCTTTTCCTTCTACATAGGTACCTACCTACCACTATGCTGTTTGCAGTTTCACTTCCATTCCAGTTCCATCTAATAATATTCAAATTCTACTGTAATCCTCTAAGTAATAAGCAAACCTAATAACCCTGCCAGTAGGGCAGCATCCAATTAAAATGAAAATTCAAGTTGCACTCTCACGACTTGCGACTCCATGCTCTCATCTCATCGAGGCGCAACTTTCTAATTGCACTATTGCTTCTTCTTCTTCTTCTCCTTCTTCTCATAATAATTTTCTTTCCTATACTATATCATTCCTTCAACAAAACAGAATAGAAATTCTACAATTCTTCTATAGTTATTCCTGCTCTCTTACTTCTTCTGCAGTTGTGGCTCTCTCTCTCTTTCTCTGAGACTACAGTTTTCTCCTTGGTTGTGATTGTCTTGTCCCTTTCTTCTTCTGTATTTCATAGCCATATACTATATACTATGCTATCTGCAGAATGGCCACTACGCGTACTACCATACTATGATATTATACTATTTATACTGTAGGGAAGAATATGTTTGGGTATGCTGTCGGTGGCTCTCTTCTGAGTCTCTACCCCCTACCCTTGTAGAAGCAACTCTTTTCCTCCTGCTGCGGTCTTTAGCTTGTAGATAATAAAGAAGACAGTTTGGAGAATATACGACCTAATAATATTCATGTTGCGTTGCTGCGTTGCATGCATGCCTGCTTGCAGACTTGCTTGCTTTTAGCCAGACGAGTTGACTTGAATTTGTTCCTTAGTGTTCGGGTGGTTGGTTGACTTGACATGATGCGAATATTACGAAAGTTCATCATATTAGATATTATAAAACTGAACGGGAATAAAAGTCTTTCTATAATACTAAAGTCCTTTAAATTCCTTTGGTTTTTTCTATATTTTTTTTCTTCGGAGTTTGAATAGAGACCGAGAAATGAAGTAGAGTGAGAGAGGAAACCAGAAAATGTATGTTTAATTTTTGTTTCCCTTTAGTGATGGGATCATAAAAGCGGAATGTAATAAGTTCGTGTTTTAATCCCAGTAAAAAGGAAGGAGAGAAAATGAATACCTAAGCTAGGTGAGGAGAAGAGGACAGAGCTGCATGAAAAATTTATGCAAATTGGTACTATAATTTATGGTTTTTCCTGCCTTTCCTTATGTTGTATGTAGTTTACTTTGCTACTGTGGCCTCTTGGATAAGATGTGTATATGCATGGGTGTGATGATGTATGTAGAATAGGTTTAAAGGTTTTGAAGTGGTGAATGTATACAGATACGTATGGTATATGTAGTAGTGGTATGACAGATA
>JAAXYV010001154.1:0-10061 GCA_036851875.1 Novacerus sp. FZ-2019
TCTTGCTCTGAAGTAGCTCCAGAGAAGACTGAAGCGCTGCCGACGCGGGTTGCCCTTTTATAGTCCAGTGGTGAACGGATAAGTTCACCTCCTCTGTCCCCTCAAAGTCTGCATGGTAGCTCAGCTGGTCCCGCATATTTGAATACCTGGAACCGTAGTACTGCCTGCCGAGAATGTATAATTGGAAATGTTTCGAGTTCAGTAATAGTTGTTAATATTAGTGAACTACAACTTGTTGTTAATCAAACTTCATCAATACACTTCCTGTAATTGTCTTCAATACAATACAATGAATACTATACCTTGGAAAACCTAAGACTACATTAGTGTCTGATTCTGATATTCCAATACGATTTTATTTAGACATAAATGTTGTGTTCAGAATAAATTCAGAAGTTCTTTGTACAGAACACTTAACTATATCAGAACATAAGTATTATCAGTGTGTTCAAACAATTATTTCAATAAGGGTTAAAAGCATGAAGCAGAGGGAAAAATTTTTTTCTTGACCCACCAAAACGCCAGCGATTTTTTATTTAGTTCGTATTAGACTATTCCCACATCATAGGTTCTTTATGGTAGTGTAGTAGAATTAGGAATTTAAAAAAGAGAGTAAAGTGTTAAATTATAAATACAAAATAGGCAATGTAGTGACTCTTTGGCTCACTTTAAGGGAACTTATTTGGAAGGTTGCACACTCTTGAGTTAAGGCAGCATAAAATAACACAAGACAGTAAAAAGTTCAAACATAAGTAAAGCGATCTGTAGGTATAGACTGCAGAGAACTTTGTAATCAGCTTACTAAGAGCCTTTCAAGTTCAACCTTTTCTTTTAAATCATTCAATTTTTATATATACTGTTACTACATTGGAATACAGATGAAATAGAATAAAATAAATATACGGTTCAAGTATAATCCTATGAACCATTGATTTCAGGCTTGGGTATGTTCTTTGTAAGATTATGAGATCTCTGGAAACCTTAGCTCTATCATGGTTATCGTTAAATAAATTGGATTCAATACTTTAAAGGCATTGTAAGAGCAGCGATACAAGTGCAGGTGAATTGGCAGTAAAACCAATTCAATTCGGAGGAAAAAGAATCCTGCCTGGCATTTTGGTTTTCCAATGTAATAGTAAATCCGCTCGATACTACCACTCTTCTTTGTTTGATTGGTACAAAACAAAAGTTGAACACGAAAACTGCAGAATAGAATATACAAGAAGAGTAAAGTGTCAAATTATTGGATGGCCTTTAGTTTTATTGCTATCACCCTACAGCACTTCACTCTAACTTCCATTACTTCACATATCTGTACATTGAGATATACTGACACTCATGTGTCAAGCGCTGCCTTTGCATTTGGTTGTCATGGTCTAGTAGTTCTGCAGTCATTCGGGCATTTACAATGAGGGTGGAAAGCAATGACAATACTTTATACGGTAGTACAATTATATTATCAGTCTGAGCCCACATTCGCATATGCAGTTACTCCGTTCATGTATTTCTTCTTGGTTCTATTTTGTAGTTGCATGCTGCACTGCAGCGTACAATTCCGTGTAGTTAGTGAAAGCAGTAAAGTATAGTAATGCGATGGCAGTTCTTTAGACTCAGCCACAGAATGTGATGCAATAACTCGAAGATTTATATTTCTATAAGATTTTATGTCGCATTTTATGAGCTTCCTTTCACCTTATCCAATATCTAATAAAAATGGTGTCATCCAATGGGAATGTAGAATCTAGATGGAATTGGTTCAGGAATATTGTACATATGCTTACAAACGAAGTACAGCCCACCGTTTAGATTTAAAATAAGATCGGACTCATACTAGCCTGGTCTATGGTCTGGATTCTGGAGTAGAACTATTTTGTGGAAGGAGTAAATTCAAATGTACCGAATCCAACCAAGAGAGTAATCCAAGCAAACGAAATATAAGTCCAAGAGTAGAGAGATGTCAAGAGATGAGAGAAGAGTCATCATGTCAGCAGCAGCAGCTCTGAATCTTTCAAAATTTCAGCTCTTAAAGAGAAGGAAAAAGTGGAGTAATGTGAATGTGAATATAGATGTAGAACTTGGGTGCATGTATACAAATGTGAAGCTCCCAATTCACATTCCTATTGCAGTCGAAAACAGCAGAACACATCAACCCAGGTCCAATTTCAAATCCACCAACGGCGCAGCAAATGGAACCAAGCAAAGAGCCAGAAGGAAGGGAAAGCAACTCACAAGTTTCTAGTTTTATATATTATTAAGCAAGCCCCTATAAATATACCTAGAGAGAAATAGAAGCTTCCTAGAATATATTGTAGGGAGACGTTGAAGAGATAGACTTCTGTTTTTTTGCAGAACTTCAAGCAAAAGTAAACTCTCATCTCATCTAACCTTCTGGAAATCGAAGTCATGTATGCACAATGTGTGTCCAATTTAGTCTCAAAACTCTCATACGATGCCATTTGTATCTCCTTTTCCTACATAAACTATTCAGTTTTTATTTAGAGAATATTTTCAGTTTTGTCTTCTACTTTGTACGGCCTGTCATGAATAAAGTAAATTCAGATACAATTTCGTATGGATTTGATTGTTACCTACCCACATGTCATATTTGATATGAGTTTATTTATATCTAGTCCTCAGTGGAAGTGGACTGTTGCCTTGATGTGATGTGAGTACACATTGTGTTGTGTATATTGAATGTAGGTACTTGGTAAGGATTGTAAGAAAAAAAAATCTTCAAGGATGCAATACCAAAATGTGGATTGTTTCCTATGCCCACCCACTCCGTGTGGGTTCAATTGAACAGAAATAAAATAGATCTGCTCTCCTACCATCCAGTTGAGACTTCTGTCTCTTCCTTTCAGGCTGATTGGAGATAAAAAGCAGGCGGAAGTATAAAGTAAGTGTGCTTTAAAAGCGATTCGTTTTTATTCCTCCTCCGAGGCAACATCAGTGTATCAGCATCCGAAACAAGGGGATATAAGGGAGTGGAGTAAAATCTAGGACTCGAGCTCAAGTCAAGTCAAATCAAATGTTATTCCTTCGTATCGACTTTCCCAAAACAAGCAATCACGCACTTTGACCTGCTTGGAATTCCCAATCACAGAAATATAGGCCGGGAGGGAGATATATTCCAGTTGCAACAAAGATTCAGTACAGAGACTTGGTTTGGCCGGCTCTGATTTCTTTTATCGTATCACATCAAAGAACATGGAAGGAAGGACAGTTGCTTTGTTGAGAATATACTTGTACTACAGCTAAAACCACACCTACTCTACTCTAGTGCTTTACTCTTGTTTGTAATACAGTGCTGTTTGTACATATCTCATAACCTAACGAAGCTAAGCTAAACCCTGGTATAAAGTAAAGTCAAAACAAGTCCAGAGACCGAGAAAGAAAGTGATAGAAATGGTGCTTTGTTCTTTGGATGCAAACATGTGTTGGAATTCAAAGCTCAAGTTTGATTATATTTACTCATGGCCTTTTGATATTGTAATGCAGAGCAAAGTCATGGTAAAACATTGCTTCGGGAGCTTATGGCTTACCACAAAATTGTATTCCGTATGCTGTAGTAGGAAGGATCCAAGTAGATAGATAGTGAAGCCTCTGATGTTGGCAACTCCAGATATTCCGTGGTTTTTGTATGGTATGGTGGGTAGGTACTTTCAGTTTTCAGTGTATAATGGAGTATTGTATTAAAGTAGGTAGTGGAAACAAGGTTCAGTAACTGCTGAAGAAGTATATGCAAAGAAAACTAACAAAAGGTATAGGAACAAAGTAGAAAACCTTAGTAAAATAGATACTACATATACTCTACATATACTATACATGATAAGTGATTTACAAGAACAATGCTACTTCAAAAAAGGTATCAAGAACAGAAAGGTACCTAATACTATATGTAAGCACCACCGGAATGAATGCCTCCTGACTAGACTTATGCATGAACTTCAATATTTGTTTCTTTCAGCCACACCATCACTCATCAGTGCATCTGTGAGTGCATGGAAGTGAAACTGACTCCTGGAATTCTAATTAACAGAAGTCTATCAAAGTATTCACTGTTTGCTGAATTATTCTTCGTAGCCAAATATTACACAGGGACATGTAAAGAGAAAACAGCTGTGGGCTAAAATTGTTTTCTGAATCTCATATTATTACTTAAGGTACCTGCATTGAGAATGTCATAATGTGGTTCAGTGGTTCATTCTAACATGTGCCTTTTTACTGCTTTGGTACTAAAATTCTATTGAAATTTTTGGTTCATGCTTTGATCTTTATCAGCTTTCATCACAGCAGTACATAGCTTAAATAACCTAGATGAAATCCATTCTGACGTAAATTTATACTCTGTATATTTAAATCAAAATACCAGTATAATTAAGAATCTGTTCCATTGTAAAGATTAAGGGAGATTATTAAAATGTTTTGTGTGTTTTGATTAGTCCTGCAAGGTTTTAATAGTAATATTATCAATTTTTATTAAGTAACGGAAGCTACTTTCTGCTTTTGCGTCATCACTCTGTCTGTCTGTATTCTTCACAAATTTCCAACATTTGGAGCAATTGACACCAAATTCGGTACAAGTGTTCCTTGACTCCATTTTTCACGAGACTTTCAGAAGAGGGAACTGAATGCATTATTCTTATGCGTGTAATGTATATTATGGAGTACCATTATCTTCGATATTACTACCAGAACCCCGCTCCGTACGCCATCTTACCATTATTCTATTAGTGCATTATCACTGCTTATTACTGCTCTGCTATGAAGGCACATCACAATACGGTGGTAACTTTCACTACAGACAGTGTGAATGTTGAAAATTATTCTTAAACAAATTATCTTTATCAGGATTTGACATATGGTATTACAAATTAGCTGGGTAAATGGTACATCAATACTATCCATTGTTGGCTTTGTGGACTTACTGTGATTTATATAATCGTATAATCAATAATTTATCAAACTTCACCGTACAGGAAAGTCTTGTTAAATATTACAATTATTACTAGCCCAGATCGATTCTCACATAATTAATTCACTCATGCACAAATGCTGTTGATTTTTACTATTATTATGTAAATAGTCCGCTCAAGATCCGTACAGAGTCTACATCTGGGAAAGATTGAGTATTACCTAATTGAACTTTTAATTGAGTATATAATCTGCTGCATATTTAAACCTACTACTTATATACCTGTAACCATACGTATCAGCGTGTGTAATATATTGATTATAAAAATATTTGATCTCCGCTTAAATACATCAAACTAGATTTATCAATGTGACAAGTACATATTTCCCTACACTAGAAGATCTAGGTTTGTACCATTATGACTCACATACAAGCTATTTTCATACAGTCAACTTTCATAGCTATTTCAACTTTAAATAAAAGGTTTCTGGGACGTATGACACAGAAATTCGATACGATACAATGCAATATTACCCATTTCTCATTTGATGCTCATAAAATTTATGTATCCCTGTACATTTTGGAACCTTTTATATTCTCCCGTCTATAAGTTGTTAGAGAAGCAGGAATATAATGCTTCCTCAAAGAAAGGAGTAGCCTATTTCTTTCATGTCCTTGTAATCATATTTCAGTCAGTAGAGCAGAGAAAATATCCAATAATGAAATCTAGCCCTTTACTTGAGAAGACTTGACTTGACTTCGTTTGTCGGTTATGATCTAGAGCTACATTGGCAATGGCAATAGGCTATAGATGCAAGCATGCTTCCTTACTTACCAAACTACCAAGCAACACAACCACTGTTCAGTACTATACTTTCCTTCAGTTCCGTTCCCAGACATTTCTCCTTCACTACTTAAAATACAGGAACTTGAGTGAATACCTACTACCTATAGGTTTATATACTACCAAGTAGTAAGCATAGGAGAGGAAAAAGGGTTTCTGAAACTCAAGTCAAACCTGGCTGCCTACATACTTTCTCTCTTCTCTCCTCTATACATTCACCATTCAAGCTTCCCACGTGTACTCAAATCCCAAACTAGAAAGTCATGCTAGTATCACCAGTATCCAAGAATGGATTTTTAAATGGAGGCTGATCATAAATTTAAAAGTGGTTCTCCTATCCTCTCCTCTGAAGCTGTAACCCGAACCCAAACTCAAACCAAAACTCTAGCCAAAACCCAAAACCAAATGCCATACGATGAAGTAAACATAAGGAAACGGAGACCTAACCAAAAGCAAGTTGCTATGAGGTAAGTTTAACGATCAGAAGATCAACCAATGCCAAGCCACACACTTACCGGCGACATCATACCCCACTCTCCAGTTTGAAACTCTACCTAACTCTCCTATATCTATTTGTACTCATGTCACATTCCAGATTTTATAAACGAGTTAATCCTAGCCTAAATGGAATTGAATAGGTTCTCAAATGTTGGTATAATATACGTGCTAGAGTAATATTTCAGATTTATGTTACTACACAGGGTGTAAAGCACTTATTGCAGGCATTCACAATACACCTACGTCATAGGTACCACGTGTTTACATTATTCTCCGTTAAAACACCTGATTTCAAATATTCAGTTCTTCAAACTCAAATCATCAGATTAGATTATATATTCCAAATGAGCACTATATGAACTTAGCTACTATGTAAACACATACTGAAAACACATACAACAAGGCAAGTCCATGAGCAAAAAATATGTTTGCTACAAAAAACAGCATGAATGAAGGATTTGTATTATGAATAAGGAAGGAAGTCAGGGAAAAGGTAATATATCACATACACATTCGTATAGGAAATATAGGAATGATCTTGGGCATTGATTTGTACATGAATTACACTACACTGCCTTACAATAAAATAAACTTGACTCCAGAAAAGAATATATTTGTAATGTAAGAAGAAATAGTATACAGTTGCTTTCCTTTACTTCCCAATTCTTTCGTTTATGCATTAGGAATGAGGATTTGTACACTACATCAGTCAGTCGGTATAGAAGTGAGTGTCTGCTCTATTGTGAGTTGCATCCTTTTCTGCCATCGCCGACAAAGTCTATTTCACTTTGTACCCTTATATTACATTGAACGATGTAACTTTGAGTTGCTCTGCGTTACGCTGTCTGGTGTTACATTGCATTACATTATACCCTACATTACTTACATAGATGTCTACATTACATTCAAAGTGCTTTTCCTGCTCCACTCAGTAAGGTTTGTTCGCCCTGACTCTCTGTCGTAGGCAATCAGATATACCTAGCGACAATTTACAATCCTTAACTAACCAGTTATCATACATACACGTCTGTGTATTTCAGTTTATTTTATCAATTCAATACACACTTCTATTTATGGAACTAGTGTATGCTAAAAGCATTATTAAACCTAATTTTACTCAATTTTGTATTCCCAAAAGTATTATTGATGCAACTTCCAAAGAGAGATAGGAAGTTAACTGATAATTCTGCGCCACACAGAAATCAAACTGCGTGAAGAAACGGAAACATTAATTATGATATTCTTTAAATTGTGAGGAAATGGAAGTAGGTACCTACGACATAGACAAAACATAAGGAATCAAATCTACACACAGCAAATGTATAGAGGAGTCAGCAGTCAGAAATGTATCGTAGGAGGTCTGTGGAATTGGAATAATAACAAATGCGAATGTGCATGTGAACATATAAATATGAAAAGAGAGAGAGAGAGAGTGAAGAACAGAAGAATCTACATTGAACTGAAGTCTTCTTAAGTTTAACCATTTCCCATGTATAGCACTGAATTGCAATGGAATGTATTGGATTAGATTGCATCTCACAACTCGATCCCATCACACCCCTCCATACCACACCATGCATCACCATATGGACCTTTTCTACTTCCCAGAAAAAGAGCATACTAGAAGCTTGACATTCTTTTTAACTTGCTTTTACAATAGATAAGACCTAAGAACAAAGAATATATAGGCATCTTTCTTTACAAAGTCACACTTTACTTTCTCAACTTGGTCTTCTCTTGGAGAGTAGCAGATAGGCTAGGACTGGATGTGGAGTCGTCGACCAGACCATTTCTGTCCTGTTCTGTCCTCTCTTCTCAACCACATCAGGAAAAACCTATAGCACTTACGACTTACTTTAGTATCTCTACACAAACGTGTGGCATATAGAAAAAGACAAAGGACTACTATAGCCCAGAACAACCAGAAGCTAAACGAACTGAACTGAACTGAACTGAACTTGGCTTAACTTATTGACTATAGAGTCAGTCAACTTAAGTCAAGTCAGTCAGAAAGACTTATTCTAGCTATTCGTAAAGGCATGGAAAGTTAAGCAAGACAGTATGTATAGTGCATGCATTTCTGTCTTCTGTTCAATTCAGTTCAGTTCTGACTCCATCATCATTCCTACATTAAGCTAATCCACATCTCTCTCACGTTCCTATTCAACTTTCTCCATTTTTGTTCAGGGCTATTACATTTTCTTATTTCTTTGTACTGGTCTCTACCTACTTATGGAGTAGGTTCGTAATCTATGTGTATAACACAGGAGGATTCTGTATTATAGGATCTGAGAAATACAGATACATTTGTAGGGATGTAAAAAGTAGAGTGAAGTGAAGGCAGGCTAAGGCAGTGGCAATGGCAGCATAACCTCTAGGGAAAACCTATGCTTTTACTTGTGTACTTCTTTACTTCACTCTAACCTTATTTCTGTTCGTTTTTTCTTCCTTATTAGAACACGTCAGTCTGACCTACATAAGTTGTTCCTTTGATATAACCTACTTAATTCGTTTCTGAACATGAATTAATAAAACTTAAAACAATCCCTTTAATATGCTTATAACTAAACAAATGCTGGAAAGACTTAAGATTTAACTTTTCTCACTATTCCTTTTTATTTTACTATTTAGTTTTCTTTGATATCGTATTAAACTGAACCGGATAGACTATAATTAAACAAATTTAGTTCCTATAGATTGAAAAGAAATCTGAAGGAAATTGAAGAAACAGGAAACTTCACTATGATCAATAAATCAGCTTCATAAGCTTCTCAACTAGCGATTCTTTTATAACTACTTGTGAGTTTAAAAGAAATATTTTGACGTTCTGTAACTTAATTAATTATATAGCATTCTTTGTCGTAAATAGCAGTCTAAGCTTGAGATAGAGAAGAATATAGTTAGTTTTTCCCCTCAAGACTGATTATTGAATTCAACCTCTAGAAAAATTTTTGTCGCCATTCAGATGCTGCATACAGTGAAAACTTAAAATGTTGTTTGCAGTAAAGTAATATATAAATTAAAAAAAAAAGACTCCTGGTCTTTCAATTTTTAGGCTTCACCCCTTCAATTTTTACGTTTCTTGAAAAACGACTGGATAAAATTTTAGCCAATTCGGTGGGCATTAGGGGGCGCACCCGGTCGCTTCATGCACATTGGAGATTACGCTGGTCCTCAAAAATTGATTTTAGATTTTTTAATGTCTAGTTTTCTGCAACTTCTTCTATTCCATGAGAAACAAATTAAGAGATTTTGTAGCCCATTTGGTGAACATTAAGGGGTGTCGTCGGTCGCTTAATGTTTAGAATAGAGGATTTCCTATGTAAAAGCAACCTACGAGAGAAACCCCTCAATGTAATCCCGTGGGGCTGAAATTATTAATGAATTCTTTTCTCAATATATGAAGCGTCTTCAAGGGGTGAGCCTTTAGAACTTTACACTAATGTATATCTATTCTGGAGAAAGGTCCAGATGGTCGGTCTCAGTTTAGCAGATATTCGGCTCCAAAGTTTATCTTTGCTATTTAGTCATACGTTGGAGCATTTGGAGTTTTTTTTTTAAATGTTACCGGTATGCTACCTACCTGAATTTGAACTCATTCAAAAGCTGAGAATCAGCTATATTTGAAACTGTATATCTAACTCAGCAGAGATCATCAGGGTCCTTTTCTGGAATAAAGTTCATATTTGAGTTAATGCAACAGATAAAACGCGTGGTAAGATGTAGAACTCCAGATAGCAGACAATAGAATACTGTATTTATATTAAAATTAAAACTGTTCAGGAGATTGAAATTAATGAACAG
>JAAXYV010001155.1:0-10060 GCA_036851875.1 Novacerus sp. FZ-2019
CATGGTCCTGGTGGGGTACCAGGTCAGGGTCCTCCAAATTTTCAAGGGCATGGACCTCCTCATGGGCAGATGATGGGGCCACCAACTGGTCAAGGACCTCCATTCAACATGCAAGGACCTCCTCCAGGTCACATGCAAGGACCACATCCTGGCCAAATGCAAGGACCGCCTCCTGGCCAAATTCAAGGTTTGATATAAGATAATGAAGATAATTATATGCTTTTGCTATCTATAGTTTGAATTATTGAAATTCACCTTCCAAAGCTACTGTTTCAAAAATCTGTACTCAGCTGGACATTCATGACTTCTTATATCACAATGTATTGTAATGTGTATACACATAGTTTTCTTATAAGGATGTATTAGTGTTAAAATTATTTCGGCTCCATATTTACTAAGCGTGTTAAAATTACGCTCAGAAAATCGGTTGTAGGCAATTTATATTTTTGTAGGACCACCTCAATCACAAATGTCCGGTCCTCCTCCTGGCCAAATGCAAGGACCACCACCAGGACAGATTCCGGGTAAGAAATTGTCTAATTTAAGATTCAAAACTATTATTCGTGAACATAGAAGTAGCAGCAGATTTTATAAATCTTCTGTTTATTCACACTATCAGTTGAAGCCTTAAACTAACATGTAACTGACATATTGTAGTGAGGCCAATGCATAGTGGTCAGTTAGGTTCTGGCTTACCTGGTCAAGTGCCGTTTGGTCCTCCAGGTCACAATTTTCGAGCGCCAGCCACAGGTTTTGGACCAGGTGAGAACGGACTTCCGGCACCGGTAGAGGATGGCAAAGTCAGTGTCGAACCAAATATTCCTTCAATACCAATCATGCCAGGACCAACTCAACCTTCAGCTCAACCTCCTGGGTATCCGCCTTTTGCACCAATGACCCCAATGGGAACTCCTCCTTTCGGTCTGCCTCCACCGACAGGGTTTCCTCAAAACTTTGCAATGGTTCCTCCACCATGGAATCCAATGAGTGGTGTTCCTCCTCCAACTGGTGTACCACCACCAATCATACCTGTGGATCCTGCAATAGCCCAAATGGATCCAAAAATAGTATCTCAAGCGTATGAATGGAGTGAGCACGTCTCACCGGATGGGAAATCATATTACTTTCACTCCAAGACCCATTCATCCGTATGGGAAAAACCACAGGCTCTTAAAGAATTTGAAAGTAAGTTTATTCTGCATTTGAGCTATGTTACATCGTTTAGTGCGTTACATTTATAAATAAATATGGGATTGCACAGGTACAGCTTATTTTACTTATCTATCTACTAGTCATGTACTAGATCATTCCTTATCTGTTATCACATTTGGTCATTTGGTGAATCAAGGATGATTAACGGACGTTTGCTCTGCCAATATTTCCTCTGAGACATGGACACATCCTCAGACACTTTTCCCCTGAGATAGTACTTTAAAATACACTTACTCTGAACATTTAAAATCGAAGCTGAATCTATACCTGAGATGTAGCCGACGTAGTACTTACGACTACGACTTACCCTACTTTTATTATGTGTATTAGTACAGTTAGTAAAATTGTATTAGTAAAAACTGTAAGGAATTGAATTTAGATCACTGAGTACTTGCAGTGTGACAGTATTTCGGCGGTGATAGTGGGATAATATTTCGATGGATTTTCTCTTGTTTTCTCTTCTCAACATTATGCAAATGCCTCTCAGTTTTAACTTAAAATATACATTTAAGAAAATACATAATTTGTTTAGATTTTAAACTCAAAAATTACACCAAAATATATTCTGAAATATTTTACACACTGTGCTTTCTCCTTTAAAGTTTATAAAAAATATATTATATCCATCAATTCTGACTAACTCTTTGAGGAAGTGGTGCTCATGTTTGACCTGTCCCTAAACTATTGTAGACTGCTACGATTGCAGCTACAATAAAATTATCTAAGCAAAAGTCACAGCGTAAGATCATTATAGGCAAGACTTGACACGGTGTGGTTATGAATGACATTAGGTTTCTGTAACTACATACCTAGCTTCTTTATTTATTTATTTATTTTCCTCATTCAGTTGCCACCCTCTTTGTGAGGCTATTAGGACAACCTAACTGAGCTCAAATACATTTTATATCAACATTACATGCTTAAGTTAGTCATTTTACATCATATACGCTTTATGAATTACATTGTCAATGATTATATCTAACATATCTTGGGTTACAACATCATTATCATTCATATGGTTTACAATTTGTTCTTTTAATAACATTTCTTTCAATTTTTTCTTAAACCCTATAACATTAGTAACAAGTTTGATNATATGGTTTACAATTTGTTCTTTTAATAACATTTCTTTCAATTTTTTCTTAAACCCTATAACATTAGTAACAAGTTTGATATCAGTAGGGAGATTCAGCCAATACAGACTTGCATTATGTTTAAACGATTTTTTTCCAATTTTGGTACGTGGCATGTTACAGTATTGGTAGAATACACTGTATATGTAAATACGTTGACTTCAATCACTTGAATAACTAATTTGAATTCAATTTTTTTCATTCACAGCTTAGGGGAATCATACCTAGAGCTCTGGAGAGAATGTATGAAACAGCAAGAATCAAATGTTTTGAAATTCAATACAAGTTTTCTATTGGGATGGTTGAGATTCATCGAGGTGTAGTTAAAGATTTACTCACCTCATGCGTTAACAAAAGTAGTCAATCCGGTAGAAATTGTGATAAGGTGAAATTTTTACTATATATGAACTTCGAATTAGATTACCCGTATAAAATATTTCAATTGAGATTTATTCCCCATGAAAAGTTTGAAGAAATTATCACTACTTCCTATAAGATTCCGTGAAAGAAAGTAATAATTTTTTATCATTTCTTACACGGGTTTGACTCGTGTTTATCATGTGACAGAAAATGATTCTACAAAACTTCAGTAGCCTTGAGGAAGGATTGCATTACCTCTTCAGAGGCCTTGAGATGCAGAAATTGTTTCCACGGTCTAAATTAGCCAAGTTCCATACTATAGTTTACGTAGAAATCGATGCAGTGGACCATTGTGGGAAAGAAGAGCGAACTTTCAAATCTCGAGTATGTCAATTTTGAAACCGTCAATACTATAAACGTTGGTATACCACTGCACGTATTAATGGTATACCAAATAGTTTAAGTCTGATATGTCATTAAATTTATTGCCACAATTCTGCGAATTTAGTATTTATGACGTAGCACGTAATATATTTCTTGAAATTTTTAACACTTTTGTATTACCGGACCAAATATCAACCTTGACACCTAATGGGCTCTGAAATAACCTAATGTAACATGGCATATTAAGTTCGCATAGCAACTAGTAATCCAATAGTGTCATGAGGGAAACTCATGGATGCTAAATTTTTAGAATGGGGCATTAAATATAATGCCCCAGATATACCATTTTATACTGACACTATTATTACTAGTAGAGGTATCCCAGGATTTAATATGTGTAGGTGTCCTGATTTGTCAATAATCGTGTCCGAATGAAATGAATTTTTGTCTACTGCAGCTAACCTTTGCCAAAATCGGTGCAATGCCAAAGCGGAAAGGGGTCCTTACGACTAAGAAGTCGAATGTTTTATCACCTTTTGATGATCCTTGCATAAATTCCGAAATGAAGAACGATCTACACATACAAAGTGAACTATCTGCGAACGATCTCGATGAATCTCAGAAGCAGATAATGATTCGTGAACTTACTTGTAAGAAAGCTTCAGTATTTTTTGCTTGTGGGAAGACTGAGGATACCAGCTTGGATGATATTTGGGTTAGGAAAGATTTACTGTTTCTGGAACAAATGTTCGTTCGCTCGGCAGAACTTGGGAAGCTCACAAATTTCTATGAAAAGGTACAATGCATCTATATTTTTAATCTCTTCAAGAATTCAATGCGAACGTACATTGTATTCAAAAATGAAATTTGCTGAATGAATTGTTTAGCTTGATCTCATGGATATGACGGTGCTGATGAAACAACCAAAATCTATCCCATCAGAGTTCTTCCGAATGTCTAAATTGGCCTTCTATCTGAAAGATATTGTCTCAGGGTGTAATGAAGTACTTATTATCCTTCACGTTCGTCCACAAAAAGAGTATTTTCATACAACTATAGAAGGAATGAGATTTGCGCAAAGGGCGAAAACAATCCCGCACGATAACAATCGTTCAAAGTTCGTTCCAAGTGAGTCGCTGGATACTTTGAAGGAAGAGGTAGAGAGTCTGCGCAG
The DNA here is from genome assembly GCA_036851875.1 of Novacerus sp. FZ-2019. Lineage (NCBI taxonomy): Eukaryota > Metazoa > Arthropoda > Collembola > Entomobryomorpha > Tomoceridae > Novacerus > Novacerus sp. FZ-2019. The sequence goes on from JAAXYV010001155.1 coordinate 4,264, forward strand.
TGAGATCCAACTCCAAAAACATCTTGGTCATCGCACTCCACTTCTCGGGCACAACTATATTGCCGTGACTCCCTTGAAAATGAGAATCGTTCAATATCAAACGCTTGGATTTATGAAAGGAACTTTGGGTGAACCTGATGTCCTGAATACGCAACAGGTTCAAGCAACGTATGAGAACTTTAGATTAATTCACACATATGAAAACATGTTGAAACAACCGGAAAATAAAGAAGGGAAATTATCGATTTTGGAAACTTTCAGAGCACCAGCAAAAGCTGCTAATTTGAATCCAACTGTTCAACCTGCAATCGCTGAAGTAAGTGCAACAGCTGCGCGCGCAGATGCTATCAAGAATGACCCAATCGTTGTCTCAGCTGTAGATGGCCTTGAAGGACTTGATAACATTGCTAATAACGTTAAATTGCAACTGGGAGATGTTGAAGACGTAGAAGATTCGGACGAACTCAAGCCGTTTGAAAAACAAGATTCAACCGTCAGCGAAACCGGTCCACTTCTGGAATCAAGACCTTCCACAGATAGTATAATGGAAAGGGAAACCTATAATATTCAAGATGATGCGAGAAGTGATGATCGTAGCTCTCAGAGTAGTGAAAGCAGTTATAATTCTGATATTTCACAAGATCGGAGTTCTGATACAGCCACAAATTCAACAACTTCTGAGGAAAACTCTACAGATTCTTTTTACGTAATACAAGCAGAAAATTGCTTAAGGCATGGAGTGGTAGTTCACAATAATATTGGATCAGCAACTTCGGCAGTAAGTTCGAGACACAATGTTACTATGTGTAGTTAACATTGTTTAACAAATCTATTTAATTGTTTGATCCGTTGATTAGCTTAAATCTCGTTACCCCAAAACATTTGTACCTCCATGGGCATTCGAACTACCAGATGTGTCTCCAGGAGTTGACCGACCTAGTCCTCCACTCCGGTTAGACGCGTGGAAATCTTTCATTAACAGTCCGTGTGGAGTTGATTGTTACCTCGATTGGAAGATTAAACATAACGATGCGGTCAAAACTTCGGAAAAGTTTGAGGATATCTCGGAGAGACTTTCGAATGTAATAACTAAAATTGGAGAATATGAAATCCAGCTTCATGATGAGCAGTCAAGTGAGCAGAGAAAAGGAGATATCTACGATATGCAAGGAAAGCTTCTCATCAATAATACAGAGAGGAAATCCATCGTTAATATCAATGTATTTAATCCCTTAAAATATTTTAACATTACTGGTACTTCCTATATGCACAGGGTGACTCATAATTTTCTAGCACATCACAAAAAATCCGTGCATTTAAATATAATAACCGATGTATAGTATACATTAAAGATCTGTCCATGTCTTGTAATCTGATGGCAGTGCTAATATTATATGAAAGTCACATAACCTGGATGTCAAAGACAAGCAGCTTCAGCAACGAGCTTATTCAGGAATATACCATGGTACTATGTAGTTCGTGCTTTCTAACTTCAAAAACCAAGGAACCTTAGATACCTTTTTATCATTGTTGGCACCACAAATTCAGTAGGGGTTCCTGTAATTTCTTGATTTTGTTTTGAACAACAATTTTTACGATTTTGTAGATTTCAAAGATTGTTCTACGCGATGCGGTGTTTTATTTTATCATAATGTAAGTCGTTAATGATGTGACTTTGACATCATGGTCACGTAAACTTCAGAATTGACAGAAACGAAAGTTGAGGTTTGAAATGTCAGGCTACACGGTGTAGTTTAAGATTTTGCCAAATTGTAGGCTTTTGATAGATCACGTTGATCTGAAGGTCACGTGACCTTGACAGGTTACAAATGTGTTTGAAGAAATTAAAACTGGGGTTTCAAAGGACGGGCCACACGGTGTGGGTATTCTTTTTTCTGCATTCTGACTTTTCCCCAGTCTTACCTTGACCTAAGAGTCATTGCCTTCCGTTGAATTTGATAGCTCTGAGTTTAACTTTCTATCAGTTTTCCAAATTTTACCAGCTTGGACCCCATTCTAGAGTACCGATGTCCCCTAATATGTCTGAGACTTATTGGGCTCAGAAATATTAGGGGAAATAAATAAATATTAGGCTTGTTGATCCTGGCTAATACCTACAATTTGTGAACTTCAATTTGTTTATTTATGTCACAAACTATCTACAATAGATCTTAAAGGCTTCACGGATTGATTTGGAAAGGAAACATGCATCCATTTTAGAAAAGGCAGAGGTTCGAAAGGACGCTGAGGATTTCAGCGAGTACAAGTGTGAGTTGAAATTCATTGCTTATTGTGCGGTAAGTGCCGATTTCATGGAATATTCAATATTCAAAAACTTAATTAAAATTATCCTCTGTAATTATTTTCAATATAATTGTAAACAGGATACATATTCCATGGTGTATGAAACACAGGATCCGTCAATGAAATATTTGGCGGCACTAACGGACTCATCGTTTGATTCCGGGGCAGGTTCATTAAGGCAGAAAATTATAGAGGATCGAACAGATAAAGTCGATATTTCAAGAGACAACATAAAGTCTGAAAGTTTGTACACGGCTGTGAAACAAGTGGCAAAGAGACAGGCTGTGTACATATTGAAAAAGAACTGTTCGCAAAAACCTCGTTGGAATTTCAATAGTCACATTATATAAGTAGTACACATTATAAGTAGTCACTGAAATCATTTATATTTAATTATTTAAAAATATTATAAGGATCCTCTTGTGGCACATTTTATTTATTCAGTACTTAATTGCAATTTTTTGTAATACTGTGTGGACTAAAAATTATTACTCTGTAACATTCGTTTTTTAAATTTTGATTTGTTTTAATTGACTACGTGTTCAGCACAAAGCTGATAGTATACATGAGCTCAATTATACTAACAGCTACATAGTTGTTAGTATAATTCTATATATATAACCTATACGGTTATAGCATTACCGTACAGGATAATACTATTCCGTGTGGTAATGTTATAACATCATTGAAAAGTATGCTGTGTTAAAACAAAACAATTAAAATAATTAAAATCTACCAAGTATTAACGGCTCACATACACGTATATTAGAGCTAGAATCACGTAAGGTAGGAAAATGTGTGAATCGAGAATAGGCAAACTAGCGTTTTGACATAGTCCAGTCTTGCTGATTTGACGTCTGCACGAATTAGCGGTCTATCAAGTATATAGTCAGCAAAAATAGAAGTATCACGCAACTATTAATAAAAGTTTATATGAATACTGTCAAGTGCACAAGACAATCGAGAAGTGAAGTAACCTATTTCCTCAGAGTATTAGTGTTATATATTGGATACGGGAGAATCCAAATAATAAACTGGTGTAATGCAGACACTATAATCCATATAAATTCTGATGCTGCCATGTAGAGTTTCTTCAAATTAATTTCAATTTACAGCCAACCACCCTGATGTTCCATTGGAAGATTTCGTGGGATGAGAGTGAAACAATTCCATCTTATTCCATTCCAAAAGGAGCAGAATATCCCAATATAAATTCAGACTACATCCCGTTTCAAGAACTTATCAGTTAAATGTGCAGTGAGATTAAAATTAAGTTCGTTTGTGGTTGCTTTAGCAGATTCCAGCATACTTGAATGGACTTAATTTTTTGAATGTAAGATGAAATTAGGTAGATTGCTACCCAATTTCACAAAGTTCTGACACCATAAGCTTACTAAGCCAAACCCAAAATTTCAAGGTATTTCCAAATGTTTTGAACTGACCTAGACAAAAACAAGCACAATTGTCGCCGTGATGGAAAATGGAAAACACTGAATGATCCCCTCCACGGATTGATATTACTTTCAGCAGTCTTAGTAGCAAAAGATTTTCACCTATAAATGCCCCTTCCGAGGGAGCTCAAAAAGAAAAACCTCTTACTCTGACATGGTTATCTTATCCCAAATATCTAATGCAAAAAAAAACAGTCTCTGTGTGTCAGTCAAATTATTATTTATCAGTAGTTCAACACAAAAATACGTATGACTGTTTGCTAAGTTCTATTCAAACAAAGTATTGCAGTAATGTTATAAATTGTACCTACCTATTATCTCTCAAGGTTGGGTTTTAACACCGAAAATTCCCTACTGTAAACATTATGCGACAGTACCGCCCAATATCCACAAAATTGGTTAACTTTTTACCCCATATTTTTGAATTGACGAATTTCAAGAAATTAACGAGGATAGACATTAAAGAAACAAAAGTCCATTTTTAATAACCACCCTAGTACATAATATGTATGTTATACACAGTCACACACACACACAGAAAGAAAACATTGATATTCATTTCAAGTATTCAATCATTATATAAATACTTGTAAATATAGTTTGTGATTGCATGACTGCATGAAATTGTGTTTTACATGTAGCAGTATTACTGCATGTTTCTGAATTAGGTACCGACCTATTATCACATTTCTCTACTCTTGCCTGATTGTACGTACTATCAGTCAAGGTAACCTGCAAAACACTTAAGTATATTTTATATAATAATTTATCACCGTTTAAACATACTTTGGTGTCCAACTCATAACTCCGTGGTAGTATAAAAGTCGGCTTATAAAGTTCATTCCATATAGCTAGCAGCAGCTATGCCTATAACAAAACGTATAAAGCACTGCAATGAGGAATTCTTATAATCATACGTTTGGAGTTTAAGTTCGTCGATATCGTCTAGAGTCATATAGTGAGCAGCGGCTATACCCACATGAATTGAGAGTTCTTTTGTTAACTGTCCCAGGGTGGTCCTATTCAATTCTCCAGAGAGAAATGTTAGATCGAGATAATAAGGGTAATTTGGTTTTTCTTTCTATCAGAGTTGCCAAGTTGAAGGCAGACCACACTGTTCTTATTTGACGAACAGCAGATACATTGCATACGAATGCATACGAGGCAACAAGATGTGTGTATCTAGTCTATCTACAACTTGGCAACGCTCATAGTTAGGTAGAAAGTAAAACCTTAATACCTTTCTTTTTATCTCGATCTAAAGTTGTGCTAAAGAAAACTTACAGAAAGCAAATGCGGTAGACAATGTTTGTCTTCCCCCCCCCCCCGCTAAAGCAGTACTACAGTGCGATTGGAGAAAGTCTGTCAAGCCACGTCGACTGAGCTACTGTCTGTAATTCTGTATCGCAACAGTATAGCATGCACTCACTTTCATACAGTACACAGTACAGCAACTGCTGGGATGGAACGGTTGCAATATGCACACCAATGTATGTTAAGACCAAGGCTTTCTGCTGCGCACTGTACTTTTTGTTGAGTGACTGCGTTGCGACTGTGCAGCCTTCTTGGTAGGCTTGCATAATTTCTTATATACAATACCACATCCAGAACAGCTCTAAGTATCCGTCCACTTCCACTGTCATTTTCTCTTACGGCAATCCGCAACTAGATTTGAGATAATAACCATTGAATTCAGAGTAGCCGAATGTGTATAATGGGATTAATTTCAAATCTAGTTGCAACTTACCTTTTTCAACAGCATAGTACATTGGAGAACTCTGTATGCCTGCAATCCATATTTGCTTTGACGTGATTTACTCCGAATAGGACCTTCCGGGTCAAAGTAACAAAAGATTTCAAATGGGTATAGCCGCTTCTGGCTATACCCACTTGAATTCTGAATTGAATGGGCCCATGCCCATGGACGAAAGGAGAAAAGCCCATGCCCATGCCATGGGCATGGCCATATTCCTGTGCATGTTCATAAACTATTACTATGACGCTCAGCTCTGTAATTTATTATTTCTGTCTAATAAAATATG